>JAQIWG010001882.1:0-22408 GCA_034695025.1 Chamaedrilus cognettii | reverse complement strand
AAAAAATTCTGCCAGCATCCCCCCCCCCCCCGCTCACGAGTTGAGCACGGAAAGGAAAAATCATGGCTTTGGGCCAAAATTGCAACCCCCAGGATGACGGGCTGAATATCTGTCCCTGGCCCCGCCCCCTAGAACAGCTACCTAAGAGGGGGGAGGCACAGTTAGAGCCGTCGGGAATCCATGGAGGGCCCCATACGACGGGAGATCAAACACCAAGTTTAGTAAGAAGACTTATAGGCTAAGACGTTGTTTAAAAATACTTTCGATTATTTATTGCAAACAAGGTCAAATATTTCATTATTTGCTCATTTCGTACTGCACTATGATTATTTTGCAATGTGGGGTCCAATGCACCCACTTTGCAAAATAATCGCTGTACAGTAATGATACCAGTAAATAATGAAATATTTGACCTTAATTGCAATAAATAATTTAATCTTCATTGGTTTTTAGACTTAGTCTAATACTGTCACACCTATATAAGTTCGTTTTCTAATCAAGGTGTATTGGTTTTTTGCTTTGCAAATTACGAGTCTATAATTTATTAGTACAGTAAATCATATTATGATTTTTTAGTATGCGATTTGTTAGTAATATGATTTATTTCAAGTATTTCATCACTTCTGTCAATAAAATTTTTATTTCTAAGTTCTATTGCCACCGCAGTTGATGTAGAAGTCACCGACTTCATTGAAAACAAACCACGTCACTGCAGGAATAACTTCCACCTCCCCTTAAGTAGATTGACTTTTGTCATGACAACCACAAATCAAATTGGCGCCCAGCAGTGTTTCAATTATCTGACTGGAGCGCGCCCGTTTTTTGGTTTCCCACTAAAAGAACGCTGAATTATTTAATAGTTGCAAGGATAGCGCTTGCGATCTCGGTCGGTTGAAGACATGCAGCATCGTTCATGCTGGCAGCAAGCAATGCTAGTGGATAATGGTCAGCCATGTCTTCCCGATTGCTTTGCATCTACGAGTATTTCTATTCTTGAACGTGTTGCAAAACAGTAGCAAAAGAAGCAGTAAGAAGTATTTCTTTGCAGTAGGCTATACCGTAGGCCAAAAACATAAGAATCGACTTGCAAGACATTGTAGCCTACTACTATGTTGGAATCTATTACCCCACACATTTAAAAATACATTCACACCAGTAGAGTACAGAAAGGATCACGCTAACAATACTTTCACTGATGTAATTATTTTTAATAAATGAATGAAGTAATGCGTTGATAGTGCTATAAATTTGAAATATAAAGTAGCAAGAATGAGATGAAAGGAGAGATGAAGCAGTCGAATAAAAAGATACACATCGTGGTTTTGTGAGTGACCTGAGAGGGGAGTTAAATGAATGGATGCACGAAAGACTGTAAAATCAAGAAGAGTGTTTTTGAAGCCTCGCCATAGCTCAGCAGTGAAATTGTTGCTTGACACGCAAGCTGCCCGAGTTCGAATCCCAGCACGATACTCCTTGAGAGACCAATTTCTTAGCTTTCCCGTCATATCAGGTTGTTCATCACCCTAATACGACTTCAAACATAGTTTTACAAGAAGTGCAATCATAGGGTTATAATGAAAAAAATGATATTCAAATATTATTTGTGTACGGTTTAAATTTGAGCGGTAGTTCGAGAAAGACTCAACTGAGGCTACAAGGCTTAAATTAACAATGTTGACATAAATAATAAAAACATGCAGGCTACAAGGCCTGAGTTGATAATATAAGCATAAAATACTAAAAACACGTTTGCTGGAGACTTGGTCAGAGCTGATCAGTATTATCGGAGCATACAAAATGAGAATTACATTCAGTTGAATCGTGAAAGCTAGAATAGGTGTTACGGTAGATTGAAGAGCATGTGGCGCAGCACCCAATGAAAAAATGTGGAAGAAACAAAACAAATTCGATGCCGCTACCGCTCCATCGAATACAGAACAGTTCGTGCAACAAGGATATTTTCAACGTGAATTGTCGCTGAAGCCACACTTTTATTATCACTGGCGCGTTGCAGCTTATTATGCACACACTGTAGTTGCAACCTGGGCTTTTATACCTCACGTAGCGCATCAAATATGAATGGACGAACATAACGCGAGAAAAAGGTAACACGCTGCTGTATGAAACCAGCGGGGGATAGTTTACACAGATGGACACTGCTCGATTCCATGAGAGAGTCCTTGCGAGACCGAGGTTCAATTCCCGCACAAGGCATAAACTCGACATCCGTAGACCCATGCTTATCCGGATAGGCCTACAATGTAGTTCAAGCTCGGACCTTGGGGATATCGATGAATCTAAGGGGGTTTGGTGTGAGTCGGGGGCAATACTTAATTTTTTGTGTGAATTTGGTTAATGAACATATATCCCTGCCTCAACATTCAGTGACAAGCTCATTATCCATGTAATTTTGGTCAAATTCATATTGGTGCCGTAAATTATTCTAGACGAGTTTCGAGCGTTTCCTGTCGCGCGACAGTTAATACCACATTGTTCAACCGTGAGTTGATTTTTGATCCGAGATTATTTAATCTCACGTCATCCAGCCAATCAGCGCCGTGCGAATCTGTGTTAACCTGATGTTAACTTGAGATCTATTTCACGCGATATGATTGGTTACTAAAATATTGGTATATATAGAGCCAATCTAAGCCACAACTCTCCATTAAACAATTGGGTAGGCCTATACATGGATAATCATCGTCTTTGACGTCCATTCTAATGCATTGCAGACAAGCTGTAATATCTGTGTTGATACGGGTTGGGTGTTTGTAATGGAGCAGGGTTTTTATGATCGAATTCAATTCCTGTCACCAAAAACTGAATAATAAATCATAAATCATCCTTGACGCTGATTATCAGCTAGCGACACTTGTGTGTTTAACATGTATGAGAAAATTAAATCACACGAGAATTATTCATCATCCACTCATCTACTTACGAAATCATATATCCATTGTACGTCTCAGGGAAACGATATAGGCGAAATGTGAACATTAATTTCAGGCCACGGACTATTGAACGCGGTTCGGAACTTGTCGCAATGCTACGGGCTATTTAATAGGACACTTATTGCTAAAATACTGCCGTGTAGGCCTATAATATAGCCCGCAGAGGGAGAGAGAGGTGCAAGTTGCAGCAACTACCCACAGTTGTGTTTCAAGCTACCAACAATATTAGATGTATAGAATCGCATGGTGCGACGTTTTTACAGAGACAGTGTGGTATCATCAACGGGCGTATGCGCATTTTTAAGACTAAAAATCGCTGAATTGCTAGCCCCTTAGTTCTTGAAATCGTCGTATACAGTACAGTATGTGTTCACTGGTGGCCAACCCGAGAGCCGCGGACTCTTTATTATCCAAATTTGCGCTTGGTGAACAGAAGTGTGAATTTGTATAAAAAATGCTCAGGCACGTTTAACTCGCTACTTCTCGGGGAGGCACCCAAAGTGAAGCGCATAGGGAAACTATTTCATACATTGTACACATGTATTAGGATTTGAGAATAATTCAAATAAAGGCAAAAGTATCGAGGTTTTATATGGATAATCTGAAAAATGACACTCCAAAAAATTCACGAGCGGAGTGGGGGGGGGGGGGGGGTAAGGGTGATAGTCGTCGATCAAAAAAGAGGTTTCCAAGAGTTCCTCCCTAATGAATATTTTTGCTGAAACGGAAAGTAAAAAAATCATAGCATTTCTGCATACCAAATATCAACTGGGCTGGTATTGGGCATGTATGATTTTAGTATTATGATTTTTTATGTATAATTTTGGTCAATCAAAATCGTTGTTGAAACTCGCCCTGGTCCGTTGCAGTACACCTTTACAACAGCATGCAAACAAGCAAGCAAGCAAACAAACAAGCAAACAAGCAAACAAGCAAACAAACAAGCAAACAAGCAAGACACACTTGCATCACTTTCACGCATTGGCCCACACAAAATGACCACTTTTATCATCCTCATTCAAATCGAAATTGTTCATATTTTTATTATCAAGCGAATTGAACACTTGCTAAGATTGGGACCGAAAGTCAGATATCAATAGCCTACAAAGGATACATGTCTGAAAATTTTCACATATTTCTTTGACATATACGATGCGCATAAGAAATATAACCAGAGATTATGAGAGATGAAATAAATATGAAGTGAACGTTGTTAAATTGGAGAGCGGTTGGTTAGAAAGCAAAGCAAAGCGATAAAGAAAGGCATAACGCTTGAAAAGGTATCATGAAGGGCAGTTGCGTTATGGCTGTGACGTGCCCTAATCACGCGACCTCATTGTATCCTCTGCAATTGGATGCGTCTCATTGGCGGGCCCAGTAGAAGGGGACAGGGGGACCCGGGGTGCATGTCCCCTAACTCTGGTATTGATTTGACTCATCAGAATCGTTTAAACCCTTAAAAGTCAGAATTGCTCCCCACTCCCACTGTATCTTTTATCGAATATATGTGAACTATATTAGTTGGACGATAGGATATATTTGGCCTACAGACTCTTGTCATTACACACCCTCCCATTCCTTGAGTTTTTTCTAAATGAGCTTATCTTCCGTCTTCTGAAGCAGAAAGGATCCCCCCATAATCAACATCAGAATCCGCCCCTGCATGATGCAGATACAATTAAATCTCGCCCCTTCTCCTTCCGTCCTCTGCTGAGACAGTGGGACCACCACCCTGGTGCCCCTTCTCTCTAAGGGCCCTTCAATCTAGTGTTAAGATCGTTGATCAGAGATTGAGATCTCGACAATGGATTAATTACGCAGCGTAAAATGAATCCTGAATCAAAAGATCTGAGCGATTGAGTGACATGACGTCATAACCTCGATTCATGATATATTCATTATATTAAATCAATTAATTATTTTAATATCATTTTTATTAAACGTCATTTGAAAACTGAGACTACATCTTCTCTCCTAGATATTCTCAACACGTCTTCGGTACAAAGTTGGATAAAGTGAAGCCGGCATCTGATTGTAATATGGGCAGTTTTACCAGTTACGAAGAGAAAACATTGTAACTTCACTAAAAGCCATTGGATCAGATCAGATCAATAGAACACACTGCCACTGTGAAACATAGCGTACTGTATAACTTCATGATATCGCTCAGCAGTCCGCAGCATATTTCATCAGCCACCACTGCCACATTAAGGTGTTAAGATACACTCAATAAGCCTGAGCCCAAGGCTCGGAAGAAAGCTTAAGCAGATGTCAGGTGATATTTAGCTCTGTAACGTTTTTAGTTTTAAATCAGAAAAATATAACAAATTTGTATATCATAGTGCTTAAGGCAGCCTAACCTGTATCACACTTCCAAGTTTGATGCATGAATACAATAATTATGTGACTCATTTGCCGATCAAAGCATAGACTCCATTTCCACCAGAATGTTCTAGACAGCGGCGGCTACGCCACCAAAGTTGGGGACGCACCCCCACAACGGACCAGGCGTCCCCACAGCGGACCAGGCATCCCCACAACGGACCAGGCGTCCCCACAACGGGCCAGGGGTCCCCATCATGATTTGAAGCTGATAATAATGATCTGATCGCGAATCTATGGATAAGAATAAACCCTGTTAGTAACGGTCTCAGAAGTCAGAAATTAATAAAGCACTGTAGGCCTAACAGTTAAGATTGGCCTAAGGATAAAAGTTTCATAAAATAGAATTTAACTGCCCCTGGTTTTAGAGAACAATAATTCACCACGACTGTAGGCATTTTCGGATTATAGCGCCTCATTGTAAGCCCCTAAAGGCGCATTTCGTAAATGCTGCTTTGACACTGAGAAGGCGACAACTCAAGAAGGCGAAGCTGCAAAATGTGCAGCAAAAGCTGCTGCAGCGCAGGCGTGTCGATATTGATTGGTCGGAATGAGAGTAGCCCTACACTGTTTAGTATGTGCAGTACGCTATCTAACGAGCAGCAAAGCATCATGATCAAAGATTGTCCTTGCGTGTTGAGATCTTTCAGACGGATCAGAAACTAACGACAGGTGATGTAATAGGGTCCACACACACGCCTGTAAACTCTACATGATGTATATTCATCATCACTTCATCCAGAACAATTAACTTTTGTCTCTTTAAGTCACGCTAGTAGGTACATGTTTATTCGTCTTTGTTTTCTGTGGCAATCTGCAGACTATGACTCTTAATTTATACCAGTATTCGACTGTTAACATTTAGACCCCCAGAGTCAAAATTCACGCTGACATTTTTGCGTATACTCCATTAAAACCACGGCATACAGCAGCGGTGGTTGGTTTTTACAAATAGACGCCAGACAGGATTATACGATGTGGCGCTGATCAGAAAGTTTCAATTGATCTGTTCGAGATTTCAGTCACATTGCAGGTCTTTCTGCATTGAATCTACCTAAAGCGTTTGCTCCTAGTCTTTCGTTTGAGCGAATCTCGGAGCGATTTCTTCTCAAGAAGATTGCGTTATCCATACGGTCTATAATCACCGTACGTTCTGGTCTTGAATTCTTCCTGAGTCACATACTTCAACTTTAACTTTCACGAGCTGCTTCATCAAGCACTTGCTTTCATCAACCGCCCAATCCAGCTTTTCTTTCAGCGGACTGAGGTATTGTCTCTACAATTAATCTCTTCAATTGGTCTGACTTCGTTCACTCTCTATAGTAGCCCACATACTGGAACTTCTAATTTGCAAACGTATTGCCCTTTCCAGTTTATTTATTTTAAGTTACTTTATTTCCAAGAGCTCTATTCACCGTCTATCTCTCAATTCTAACAACCAAGTTAGCCTCGCAGCAAATCAAATTACGACCCTCACAATTTTCTTCTTCGCTATTCAACTCACCCAATAATAAGTGTATTGTTCTAAAAAGAACTTTGCACTAAAATTGTGTCAGCATGTATGTAAAATAGTGGTCTACAAGTTAGCTTGGCCCCCGTTATCTTCATTTGATGACTACGTGTTTTACGTATTCTTACACATAAAATATCTGAAAATTAAATTTGTACCTGCATGAAGCAGGCCTACTCAATTTTAAATAAATGTGCTTTGATTTCTTCATTCGGAAAAATTCACCGTTATTGAATCAACGTCGTTAGGTAGACTAGTAAAACATCCATTCTGTCTGTCAACAATTTGATGCATCCGTTGCTTCGTTTTAGTAAGCCAACTTTCTTCTTTTGATTTTTGTATTATTTTTATGCGTACAATGTTTTCAAAAATTGAAGCTATTATTTTATATTTTTTTAAAGTTAAGAAACGACAAATATTCCATCTTCAACTTCATACTTCTATACCTCTTTTTTAACCTCGTTCTACCGTACGCTTAATCTCCTTCGCACCAACCTCCTGACCATCCTCATTGCGTCAGAGCTTCGAGCCTTCAACTTGGGCGCTCTACGCTCCATGCATGCTCTGTACAGTTGGCGTGGAAAGAGCCGCGTAGTTGGCGTGGAAAGGGACGCGCCACCACGTCGACAAGATGGAGTTAGCCGCTGTGAAAAGTCGATTGCTAATGCCGTTATCGATTTGCCGCTCGCCCCTCCATACGCACCGCGGACCACGCCGACAAAACGGGTTTAGGGTTTGACGGATGATTTCGAAAAATGTAGGGCGCACTGGCGCATAATCCGCATATCCGCATATATAGAGTGTTGATGTCCACTTTTATACTGATATGTGTCATTAAGTGCTGCCATCTGGGCTGTGCCATGAGAAACAAGATGTGACGAATTGACTTTTAGAATGTTATGCAAATTATACTTCAGAGTTGCTGTTGCTGCAGTAATAATGCACACAGACCCGTAGTCAAGTAATATGCTTATAAGCATTTAGTCTTAAAAGGATTGTCGACGAAGCAAATGCAGTTAGGCGTATCATAAATCGGAGATGGGATAATGAGGATCGGCTAGGCTGAAAGATTTCGACACCAAAGACCTGTCATGTGGCAGCACGCTGACGAAGAAGAAGGTCATTACAAGCTGCTTACCAATGCGTTATCAATGTTACGATCAAATGTCGTCCAATCAAATCACGTCTATTATCAAACATCTATCGTATTTCGTAGGTCCAAATACGAAATAGAAGCAAAGACTAAATTTGTGCAATGAAGCAAAATAACATGCATACGATAGCATGCCACTGATTCGCATGATAATTTCAATAAAATAACACCGCACTTGTTTTAATTATATTATCACAAACACCCATTCAAAAATCCTCATTCGTTAAAAGAGTCGTATATTTCTTTTAATTTTTTATTATAAATAACGGCGGCGCAGATTATAACAAATATTCAAAGTTCAATAATTTAACAGCGATTGTAATTTGAGAAAAGTACATTTTCAGAAATAGGGATTCCACGTCAGCTCTCATCTACGCTGCTTTGAAGGGATGATGGGAAGCGGAAGCGCGAAGCCCTCAACAAGCTCGCCGCCTCGACTGCGCGCTAATGATATGCATGCAACATCTCCACAACAAAACGTTTTGTCGCTACGATCCTCCACAAAAATCCATTCTCAGCCAAAAATTCATTCTCCGCGTTGCAAGTCAAACCGTCGGACAGAAATAGCTTGATTATTGCGCCGATGGAAATTTGAATCCGGTCAGTAACCGGATGAACATCCAGATCCGGAGGATGACGAATGTAATGCTTTGTGAATTTCTGACAATAGAATGGGAGTTGTCGGTGTTTTATGACACTGATGCATTAGTAGCAGTTAATTTTCTTTCTCCAATAACAATACGAGTAACTAGTAAGTACCATACTTCGCCAAGCAATTATTTTAACCAGACGTTGAAGGTAGACATAATAAAGACATCTAGTTATGTCAGGAAATAATTTTGCAGCATTTCGTCTGAATTTTTCATGTTTTCTGCTAAATATATTTGCGTTAAAAAAAATTCAGCGCACCAATAAATTCAATGCAATAAAACGTGTCGAACTAAAATGTATTTTATGTCACAGACTTTATTTTAAAACTAGCAGTTGAGTTTCTGTATCAGATGCAAACCGCGACTATAATGTGTGTTAGTTTCGCGGTTTGTTCGTTCAATCTAGCGCTGTTTCTGATAAAACTGTTCCGATAACACTGTTTCTGATAATACTGTTTAGATAACACTGTGTCTCATAATACTGTTCCGATAACACTGTTTCTCATAATACTGTTCCAACTCAAAGTGATCAATCTATGCTGTTCGCAGTGCGGCTTACAACAGGATTTGTCGAGAGAGAGCAATTCGACGCAGGAATTCGGAATTCGTATTGATCTGTGAAACCAAAGCTCCTTTAGAAAAGAAATCAAGCAACTGTGCGAGGAGAAGAGAACGACAGCGAATCGAGGGCTTTGTGAGCCTTATTCGATACAAGAATTCCATTGAAAAAGATAAGTCACTACCCTCGCTCAAAGATTTACGAATTTCCCTAACGCAATATATTCGCAGGCTATCTTACGTAAAGTACAGCGTACTGTAGACGTACTTATTATTCATCAATATCAGTGTTTGATATAAAACTAAGTAATTATGTACAAATGCAATAAAATACATAAACTCTATGCTTACTCGTGAGAAAAAATTAAAATCATAATCAGCATAACTTTAATTCATTGTATAATGACTATGTTTCGCGTTGCAGAAGAAATCAAGATAAAAGAAATAAAAGATAATATTATCTGCCGTTTGTTATAACGGTGAAAAAATAATATTTAAGTTTTTACTTACTGTAGTAAGCTCCTAAAAGGAATGAGGGCATGAGTTGCTTTCTAAGTCTTAAAGAGCAAATAGGATAGCCAGGATAGGATAGCCAGTGGTCTCTGAACATTACAAAATAAAAACTTTGCAGTTTGCATTTGTTGATCTTAAATAAATCATCTCATCTATTAAAATATCATAAAGAATAAAATCCAGAGTAGGTAAACTAGCCCTGTTATTACAGAGTTGTCAGATTCCGCACAGCCGAGTTGGCACTTGTATGGCACTTAGTATGCTGCGAGAATCCAAAACTATTTGATGGAAGGGGGGGTGGCAAGTTACCCTTGAAGTCATTAATGGTAGGAGAGTGAGGCGGGAATAGAATATTTTGGGATTAAAAAGCATCACCCTTGTCCCTAAATCTTCAGTATTTATGATATAGAGAGAGACTTCTATGAATAAGAAGGACAGGCAGAATAAAGTCTACTTTTACTATTGGATGGGCCCCCTGCAAGCCACGGAACAAAGAATTGGCCTGCAGTCCAGAGCTCCCAGGGCGAGTCGTAAAAGGCGACTGAAGAAGGGGGAGCGGTTTTGTGCGTGCTCTCTTGCACAGAACTGGACTGTTTATGATCTTTTTGTTACACACTAAACTAAAGAAAAAGAACTGTCAAATGACACACGAGAGTCAGGTTTTCTCACATTAGATTATTACGACGTGCGCAAATATAGCATAACAATCATTTAAAATTCATGGAGGGGGCACTGCCCCCACCCCCTCATCCGCTACGCTTAGCATACAGGAGCGTATGCGGCCGTGAGCCCGTGACTCCTGATTTAGGCGCAGACTGCCGCTGGCTGTCGGGGTGACCGTCACCAGCTAATTCTTCCCCGTATCAGCCCGTCCAGCCCCGCAGCAGGACTCGCGACCATTCCAGCGATTAATTTAGCTGTCAGAGAATTGATCCCGCTACGACTATTATTTTGTCCGGCGGCGGCAGCGGAGGAGGAAACACCCAATGGCGCGGTCAGCTACAGCCTACACGTATTGTATGGTGGGACAACCAATGGAAGATTTATCGCTATGCGGCAACCTAGGCATTCAGCACTCAGCAGCCTGTGTTCAGCAATAGCGCGACAGTAAATAATCATTTCAGGTGGGCTATTGACTACAGCGCGAAGATTTTGATTATCATATATAGCATCATAATAATTCAAAGAGCGGTAGGTTAGTAGCTGTGGAGCGAAGAGTCACATCTATATAGCATCCTATTACTTTATATAAATACAAACTGATTTTAAATGCAAATGAGCACCTATTTATAATTGTACATTTTAAACACCGGTGTACGTAACGAATGATCAAGTACGGGCATGCATCTATACCTTATGTATGAAAAGCATCATACTGACGATTATAGTCTAAAATATTTACGAAAACATAGCCGCTCATGTTTTTGTTGGGCCTACATCTATAGCTAGTAGGAGTGTCCGTGGCTCATGTCATGGTACGATCTATGCCACTATGATATAGCGCCTGTGATATATGGACTAGCAGTAAGTCACGTCAGTAGCGTGACGGACTAGGATCGATAGAGAGATGGACTATGATCAGTATTGTGGAGGATCATCATCAATAGAGTGGAAAATCATGATCAGTATAGTGAAGGATCAACATCAGTAGAGTGATAGCGTGGAGAATCATGATCAGTAGAGTGGAAGATGATGAACAGAGTGAAAGATCATTATCAGTATGGAGTGGCGGATCAGAATGGGAAAACCATGAGAAGATTGAGGGCTGCAGGTGGCCTAACAGAAGCAATGCTATCAGACTACCAAGTCGTTCATCAATAACCTTCCTTGTCAAACTACTCTCCAAGCGCCAGTCCGACTGATACGCGTCAGCGCATATCAATTGCCTGTTCTGCGAATGTAGGCCACAAAACTCCTTGTAAAACTCACGAAATTCGAACTCAACACGAAACGAAACCTCCGCAGAGTTAACGGCTTTTTAGGGCTATTGCATGATAATGGAAGGTCAAGTCCATTTTAGGTTTGTGTTTTTACAGTTGTGCTTTCTTATCATATATGCACTTTCTTATCTTCTTTATTTATTTGAAGTTGTTCAATTTATTATCATATGCACATCGGCACTAATTGTTTTGCTCTCCTATTACTGACGGCATTCTACAGCCTGTTTTATGCTTGCTGCAGCGTTCTAAAATCTCCCGCTATTTTCACCACCATTTGTAGCCTACTTACGCCTTTTGAGTCGCTTGGATCTTCATCAATATAACCATCTCTCCATCTTTTCACTAAGGCTCTTTTGATTGTTGCATTTTCTGCAAATCTCTGCTCATATTTCATTGCTCCCCAACATTCCCGCCTGCCTGATCACAATGTCACACGCATCAGTTGGGATCGAATCCAAATAGAGGTTGGGGGGGACACCGGCACAGAAAAACTCGTGACCGGGAGGGGGAAACGAACAAAACGTTTTTCCCTTCTCTTCATTCTCGCAACCGGCCGGGGGAACGCAAAAATTTCAGATTTTCCAAACAAAACAGCATTGAAATAAAAGTAAGCCCATCTTTAGACAGACTTTGGTTCATTGAACGAGGACGGGGGAGGGGAGGAAGCGTGCCCCCCCCTCCACCACCTTCCCATACATACGCCCCTGGCATCAGTGCCCGGACAGGTTGCGCCAGCGGAAAAATGAAATATATATGTACTCCGAGCATCACGGCCAAATGAAAAAATGGAGAGCGCGAAGGCCAGTGGCATTTTCACTTTATTAGTGGGGATATAGTATGATGTATCATTATCTTCATCACTTAAGCTCATAAGTAGACGACTTACTGGACTGCAGCTGCATCAGTATGCAGACAGCGTACGAGCCGAGAACGTTACTGAGGGGAGAAAGCGTGGCGAATATCAACACAATTTTTTCATGGGGTTCAACATCTAATCAGATCTACACTGTAACTATTTCATGTATAATAGTTCGTAGGAGAAAGGTTAAAAGACATGCGTCAAACACAGACATACCGGCTTCATGTGGGACCCACTCAGAGCTCTTACTACGGGCGAATTCCCAGTTTATTTATATACCCGCACAATTCGCAATTCACAATTTGCAATTCACGTCACGTTCAGCGCGGTACGCTGTTTTAATTAAAATCACACAGAAATATTTATTTAAGAAATATTGTGACACAATAATTGTCATCGGTTCGAAATCAAAGGAGCAGCAGGCATGTGCCTGGGAGAAATGATGCGGTCACCATTCTATTGTCATGCTAAATTTGAAAAGCCATGAAAATTCATTGAGAGTGAAACACATTATCAAATGAGGGTTCACCGAATTGCGCAAAAGTCAAAACTGGTGTCTATGCCACAGAATTTTTCTTGAACCTGGTAACGGTTGACCTTGATTAATTCACGTTTGGAATGCACAAACATACTACTAGGCCCCATGTACAGTAAATGCAGTAAACACAGATGCGAATACAACTCAAAATTTGAATACAAATGCTGTAAATACAGTAAATGCAATTTTTCGATTTGCTTCTCCTGTTTGAAACCGTTCATTTGCGTCTCGATAAACTCCACTGCAGTAAATCCTCCGCGATACCCAGGCGCACAATTCGCAGCACATTTTCTTCCAGAAAACATAGCGGCGTTCGAGCGCCCGATGCCAGTAACAATGCAGGGTGGCTTAGAGTCGCGACTCCCGAGCATTATTACATAGTGACGGGACATATGGAGAGCTTTCTCTCCTGAGTATGGGGACTATGGGCACTATATTGGATATCAGAATACACGGTAGCTGCCAGCAGCAAAAAAGAGTGGCAAACCGGATAACAATAGTGTACCATAATAACAGATAATAAAGGGGTGCGGCATAACAACCACAGCTATATGATACAAGAATAACGGCTAGCAACAAACGCTAGCACTGTGTTGAATAACAACGGCTGATTATAGGGCAGTAAGGGTTGAAAATGCAATATAATATGACACGCTCGCACAAGTGGTTAAAGTGGGGCGCCGGGTCTCAGACGCCCGACCTCAAATGTGGAACCCGGAACCTCAAATTTTGAACCCGGCACCTTAAATACGGGACCCGGCTTAGTAAATAGACAGTAAATGATGACGTGGCAGCTTGAAAATGTGAAACATCATACGATAGATGTAATTAAGCTGAATGCAAAATATGTTAGGGCCTCGACTAGGCAATACTCCTGTACCGTATATAATGCATTTATATTATGTATATGATATTATACATGTATAGGCTAATAGAAACGTCGTTATTTCTGCACGCCACTTATTTCGTGATCGGTAAATTAAAGAAAAACGTTTCCTTGAGAATTTTTTTGTAAAATATGGAACCCGGCACCTCTTAATTTCCACTTTAACCACTGGCGCGCATTGGCCTGACTTTCAATCCTTATCGATCATGCACAACTGACTGTACAATATGGGACAGTCGTTCACACAAACACAGTGGTCCCACACTCTCGATGCATCGGCCATGACAAGGCATCACTTGCTTGCAATCGTCACCACTTCTGCATCAAGCAATAGGCTTGCATGAATATTGAACCACCGCAGTAGCGGATCGAGGGGGGCAATCGGGGAAGGGGGTGGGGGAGGGGAGACGATTCCATACTCTGCTTAATGTACTAATTTGACCCCTAAGATTTCTGCTAGAGTAAAAAAAGCCCCCTACCATCACCGAATTATTAGTTAAAGATAAGCGACAATTTGACATAATATTTTTCATTTTAGAATGACGTGCTCCCCACGGTCGCGAGTTCAATCGAAAATGTAATAGGCTCGGACATTTGTCCCTCTCCCTTCTACTGATTTTTTCAGATGAGTTTATCTTATCTTCTGCAGTTCTACAAACCTTCCTCCTCCCCCCCCCTCCCCCCCCCTCCCCCCCCCGACTAACAAATCCTGATGCGCCCCCAACCCCTGGTGGGGATAAATCCAATTTTTGAGGAAGGTTAAATCTGTGCGTCTGTAGGCCAGACCTAACAGGATATCGGGCTTGGAAATGGTGAGAACTGGCTAACAGGATCCGTAGGTTATACGGCCTGGAAGCGGTGAGAACTGGCAAGCCGCAAGGACGGGTGTATGAACGGACCATCGCCGGCAATAATAGCGAGCCCAGCAGCAGAGTGCTGATTGAGATGGAGTGCAGCAATCAGTCAGCCTAACGTCAGACTCATTCAAACCTGGCCAATATTGCGGCCTCGCTCAAAACTCAATCTTAGCCGGATTGTGTGCGTGCTTACGCTGGTATGTCTATTGATCTGTTGACTTAGTATTAAAAACGTCCGATTTTTAACTTTGACAAAAAGATTATAATATCAATGTATTCGATGTAAACCATCTTAAAAACACGGTCGTCCAAAAAATGCCACTTCACACTTTGACACAGTATGAATACGCGTCTTAAGCTGAAAAGCGGTTCTTAAACTGCAGCAAACCATCACTTAATCATAATGAACCTATCACACAGAGCCTGTAGCCTATTTGAAGCGCATTTTGAAAATTGAAATGATGGACAATGATTAATCGAACAGGAACGATGCCGGATAATGCATGCCATGCATAGAAAGGGCACTTTGGGTCTAGCCTACAACAGCCCCACATCATTGACATTAGTGTGCCTGGTAGAATTTGAAACATAAGCTGTTTAAATTCAATGATAACTGAACAGTAAGCAGTACGCATAACAGAATAGAACACGTCGAACACGTATAACAAGTAGCATATAACGGAGTATATAACTTGCCAAACCATTTTCTGATCAGAAAAAATATCTGAAATTAGCGCATGCACGTAAAATGTAACTTGATAAATGCTGACACAGTACGTTACGTGTTGACTTGATAAATACTAACAATACATTTAGTTTATATCACCTTAATGTATTATGTACGTTACGTTATGTACTTTGGCTCTACGATGCCAGTGAACTGTTGAGAGGTTTTCTAGTTGTAACCAATCGCTCCACTACTTGGAATGAAAGCAGTGGCTGGATGAAAAGGAAGCAAATTTAACGCAACACTGAAAGACTCTCTCACGCCTAATGGTCAACGGCCTGAGCCCCGGGAGTTTAATTTCCTGAGATTTATTTTGGAGTTTTTAGGCGCCAGCTGTTTAAACGTTACTTGTGCTCAATGGGGCTTTGAACAACGATTTGGGGCTCCGATCGTGTTTAAATATCTTCATTAAAATTTGAGTGTACTGGGCTATTTATTCCAAAAGGAACCCGAAAGTACAGATTATTTAATTCATATAAATAATCATTCTTTACTTTTCCACTAAGACGGACAATACATAATACAACAACAATAAGCAGCAGTCAATAAAGAGCATAAATACAACTCAACTAGCAAATAAGCATCTAGGCGTTATGCAATTCTATTATTAATTCATGATGAGACTACTGCGCGATTTATGACTCAAAATGAATGCACATTTTGTAGTATTTCATCAGATTTTGCTGCTTCTGGTCTGACTTGCACGTTGAGTATAGTGAGAAGTAGGAAGACTCAGCAAGCACAGACTGATAAACACGATCCCAATCGTGTACATATATGTGTAATCAACTAACAAGCAATATTTTCATGTCGATATCAAATTCATGCAGTTCACTTCGGTCAAGCATCCATTTCTATTTTTCAACGCGCTATAAAATAGGAACCTGCACTAGTCAGTAAAATGCAAACTTGGTCATTGCTTTTTCAACTAACTCAGAGGTCAGGTTAATTGGTTCAGAAATAATTTCACAAGCAAAATGCTTGAATCTCATTAATTTATTATCATTTTGTCATCTTAAAAACTTAAATACAAGACAATGCAAGAATACAGGTATCAATCGGCATAGGCAAGAAGCAATAAGGGCAGCTAAAGAGGGAACGCATTCCCTGCGACAGCCATTGACAAAGCTATGTCAATAACTATACAATTGCTCCTAAATTATTATTACTTTAAAATCTATTTTTGATAGCCCCTTGTCGGGGAAAAGTGGCCCATTGCACCAGCTGATGGTCGCTGGTAATGGTTCCACCGCAGATTGGTACGCATCGCAGGAACACTTATGGGTGACAAATTTTAAACCGCTTTTGCAAAGTGTGCACGATGTGGCATAAATATGTTTGCCGCTGCCGGAATTCGAACCAACTTGAATCGCGAAGTGACGCGATACGAGATCGACATGCCGGACAGTGGACAAGGTCCACGTAGTCATCGTCAGCTTCATCAAAACTGGTACAAAGGCTTAAATATGCATGAAAGTGTATAAACCTGGCTTGAATTACAAGTCGGTGATAAAACCCTGAATAATATTAGAAACAGACTACGACTTCAAACGTTGAACAAGGTGCACAACTCTATTCTTATGCCGGTGATACCGGGAGGCTGCTCGAATCACCCACCAACGCGGGTGGGGAACCGCGGTGCATGGGTCCTATAGTCACAGGCACTGCGTGTGTCAAAACACACCAACCTTTCGGCACACAAGCATTCGAGATTGTGCACCTACTTTCGCCACTAAGCTTATATGTTAGCGCGTCTTGCTAAGCCCAACAGAGCTAGACTTGCCGACTAACCCAGCGTTGCACGAAAGCATGATTTCATGCATGCATAAAACTACTACACACGGCGAGCTACCGTCACAATGCAATAATGATTGCATTGCTGCTGCTGCAAACACAGACAGTAGCAGTCAATGACACTTTGACGTTATTCAACCGCTTGTATTAGTTTCTATGCAAGCACGAAATCAGTTTTATGCATGCGTTGGATACAGCCCTTACCCTTACCTGCGTCTCTTACGGTTCCGGTGAATCGAATGCAGTTCGGATAGCCCACTGACTCTGTTCGCGGATAGAGATCTTGAAAACAAGAAGTCCTTTTGCGACTACTACATCGAACATATACAAATTTCACTTAACTATAACCTTTTAGCTATTTGGCAATTACATTATTATCGATTTTACAATGACACAAGTCACGCAATGCGCACAATGTTTAAACGCTGCAACGCAGGACTAAGGCATCTTAAAATATGAAACCACATTCTATCACACTTTAAACTGGGACGCACCGCGGCTGCACAGTTATTGTTTCCATCAAGAAGCAGGTTTCGCGATACAATGACAAGGCGAACTCGCCGCCTGCCTTAAGATATGTAAGGTTAAAGAGTCATCAGTGGTTCCACGCGACTGACTCCGCCTCTTGGCAGTGGCATCGCTTGGCTTTTCCAAATGGAAAATCGCATGCATGGGTGGCATAAATGTATGCAGTTTGCAGAAGGGTGCGGGAGCAGTATGTTAACACCCAAAACATTCAGTTTTAGTTGCTTGACCTTGTTATCATCGAAACTAACATTCAACCACAAGGATATCGGCCTATTTAGATTCCGAGATTCACTCCGAGATACAGGCATAACAGACGACTAACTTTGCTCTTAATTTATGTATGCATCGAACTCCCGCCCCCCTCCAAAAAGTTACGGCTCATCTTACACTATGGGATGACTGCGAGGCCCCCCTCTTCACCTGGAGAGGCATCTGTCCCCCGTGCCCCCCCCCCCCCTCCCCCCGGGTAGTCAAGTCACTGCGTCTCGGAGACCCTGAAGCGCATTGCAACTGGACGGATATTCCGGTTGAATATGCGAACACAAAGCGACAGAATCGACAACAATCTAATCAGCGCAGTGCGAGCGAGCTACTCGCATCAACATGTAGACATTGCGCGGCTTTCTTCCTCGGGGAGGAGTTCTGCGTTATTTGATAGCCGTCGGGCGGTATTTGACTGGTGGTGGACGCCCGAGAACGGTGGGTGTGGTAAGTAGGTCTAATCCGGCTCATTATGCTGCATTGAGATGTACGCGCGGCTCGATCGTATCGTGGTACACCATCCTCCATCAACATTAGTAGAGACTTCTTTTCTTGCTGGACCAAAGTGTAAATTAAAGATTTGAGAAGAAATGGGCGACGATGTGCAGCTGATAAAGAAAAAAGCAACGATGTGCAGCCGAAAACAAGATGGCGTTCATGATCGCGTGATCTAAGAAAATAAATCAAATTTTGGTACCGATTAAAATTTAAATATCATCAGAGAACAATTCATATAATCTCATGATAAGACGTTTGAAATAAAAAAAATTATGTTTTCACTTTTATCTCGCCGGTTAAATATCATTTTTGCATCAAAGACGAACTATCATTCTAAAAATGTCTGATTCCATTAAAATTGTTCTATCACTTATAATTCCTGTTCTTCTCTTTCCCGTCAGATTCTTCCACTCTTTTCTTCTTGCTGTCTTTTCTTTTTATACCGTAGAGTTTATCTTTTTCTCCCTCAAACATTCGCTTCTCTTATACCCGTTAGAACCATCGTTTTCTCTTTCTGGCTTTCGGTCCGTTTGCTTTCTTATTGGCTACACTCTCGTTCCAGTTAGAACTCTTTATTTTTCGTTTCCTCTTCCTAAATTTCGTCTTCCTCTTTCCACTTCCTCCCCCTCTCCACTTCTCCCATGTTCGCTTCCCTACCCCGCTCCTCGCTCTCTAGGATACCCCAAGCGGCCAAATGGCGCGTCGCGAGAGGGCCGCCACGTCCGCGGCCGGCACAAGGCCGGGCCTGGCACGAGAGGGCACAAGAACGGCACGAGGCGGCATGAGACGGCACGAGAGCTGGCACGGAGGCAAGCCGTCCACGCGATGAATGCGCATCAGCGCCGACGATCAATCGGAGCTTTGATTCATCGCGAGAAGGTCTCCGCGTACACCCCGCCTCCTACAGGGCCTATGTATGTATCCCCCCCACTTTAGAGCCTCTGTATACCCCGCGCCATCGCGTGTGATGACGCTCTGTTCAATACGCACGCGCGACGATTGTAGGTTTTGTCAAGCTACGTGGATGAGGGAGGGAGGTGTATTCCTCCGAGAAGAAAATCCCTACAGGGTAGAGTTTATTGCAGTATGTAATAGCAAAGATTATTACAGCCTGGTTCTGTATTGCACAACATTTTAAAGGAAACATCTTAAAAGGAAACATCTTAAAAGGAAACATCTTGAAAGGAAACATCTTAAAAGGAAACATCTTAAAAGGAAACATCTTAAAAGGAAAGCCCTCCAATGACGATTCCTTTTTCTCCCTCACACATTCGCTTCTCTTATACCCGTTAGAACCATCGTTTTCCCTTTCTGGCTTTCGGTCCTTTTGCTTCCTTATAGGGTACACTTTCGTTACAGTTAGAACTCTTTATTTTTCGTTTCATCTTCTTAACTTTCGCTTTCCTCTTTCCACTTTCTCCCCCTCTCCACTTCTTCTCCCATGTTCGCTTCCCGTGAAAAGCTGAACACATCGTTCAGCGTCATTCTGTGTATTCATTATTTGTGTATTCAGTGTGAACGAGAACGCCTCTAAATTTTCTATAATTTCTTACTAGTTAATCCCTAGTCAGATATTTTAGTTAAAATGCACTTTGCGACTTTGCGACTTCGGAATTTTGCGACTGCGACTTCGCTTAGCAAAGCGTCCAGCCTCCTCCTCGACACGCAGCGAGCCTCGACGAGTCTGTCTGGCATGGCGCCATTTTAAAGCCTGTTTCATAATTTTCTTCACTATAATGCAGAAAAAGCAATGAGGTATTATAACTACCACTTGCAGTGTGTCTTGACGGGGTTTAGTTTGACTGCAACTGTCCAGAATCGCAGAACCGTGAAGTGGCACGATGTTAGGCCTAATTCAACATTGCAAAAATTTAATTCATGTCCATTCTTCAATTATCATTATACAAGCACTCAGTCACGTTCTGCTTAGCGAGCCAGCTAATTGATCATTCAAAAGAACAATTCAATTGTGACTGTACTATAACGAGATGAGGGTAGAAAATATTCTTCATAAAGAAGCACGCATGATCTAAAATTTGGTTAATTCCCTACCTCTGTTCTAAATATTTTGCTCATTGTCAGCAAATTTCGTTAAGCTTGGTACATTACATTAAGACGTTGGTCCAGGTCAAGAACTTGTGATACGTCTGATTGTATCATAGCAAAGCTAAAAATAGGATGCAATCGACTAATGTGGTGTCAAGAGAATCTAATCTTTAATGTCCATTGGCCTGCTCAGTGCTCAGCATGAGAGATGCATGCGAGGTAGACTTACACCTCTGCAATAACGTTAACATAAAGCCCCAAACCCAGCCAAACCTTTAACCATTTGGACCTATATCCTTAATTTGTAAATGAACTTCATAACAATATTATATCATCAAATATAACACTCTACGTAATATTGAACACTATTATCATATGAAACGCTATACCGTAACATAATATCAACGAATACATGTACATGTATATTAGCACAATAGCACTTCAATATTGCAGCCTACCGTGAGTTACAGCAGCGATAAATGCGGCCTGAATGACAATGAAAGCGAGGGTTTTGAATCGAAAGTGAAGTCTTTCAACACGCATTGCGAACGGCAGACCTAGAAATCCATTCGATCGACGACTAAGGCTTGTTGTAGTGGGATATCAAACTGGCTGCCTTTAGTCCTACATGTCCTACTATCGGAGTTCACTTTAGTCCTTACAAAATAGGAGTAGCGTTACGCCTGCTGCTTATAAAACAAGAGTAGTGCACTCCTATCCCTTTCAAAAAAGGAGTAGGCCTAGAGAAGGCCTACTGCTTAGGAGCAATGCTACTCCTATCCGTTTCTAAATCCGAGTAGTTTCCCAAAAACGTCGTTTTTGGAGTACTACTACTAAAGTTATCCCTGCCTACTGTGGTTGACTAGGCTGTTCTGATGCCTAGAAGCACATTGTGCTGATGCATAGAATCTAGCTATCACTAAATAAGCAGAGCTCTACAAGATTTAGTGAAAACTTGTAGCACTAGAAATCGCAGTGGACAAATTCAAAAGCTCTAGTGTAGTTTTTGTCGCGCTATTCATGCTTAGACCTATCGAACACTTTATCCTCGGCAGCTCAAAATTCTGATAAGGCTATCCATCGGTAAAGCAAGAACTATGCTGGGCAAAGTCTTCATGCATGTCACTCTGCAGCGGGTTTCGTTGAAGAAAACAGCCATTGTTAGCCTATAGCCTATAGCGTAATTTGCGCTACGGTCGAATCCATGATTCAGAGTAGCCACACAGCAACACAGCGCACAGGAGACAGGGAAGAAAGGGCAGCGCCGCAAGAGTACGTCTATAATACTGGCGTTCAGGCGACCGCGAAGTCGCGGAGCCAGGCTGTGCATTGGATGGTGCTCTAACGATTCGCGGCTAGAAGTGCTGCAAAACTGATGCTTAACACTAGGGGAAGGATGTGGGAAAACGTTGATTTGATGTTTTTAAATGGCTAGGATTAGGTTTAGGGCTAGTTTTAAGGTTCAGTTAGGGTTATGGGTTATGGTTGGGGTTTAAACAAATACATTTCTCAATATATTATTATATATCATATATATTTATCAATAATTCTACACATACATATATTTAGCGAAGCGTTGTGGGCGAGTGGTCTAAGATTGAGTGATCTAAGATTGAGTGGTCTAAGATTGAGTGGTCTAAGATTGAGTGGTCTAAGATTGAGTGATCTAAGATTGAGTGGTCTAAGATTGAGTGGTCTAAGATTGAGTGGTCTAAGATTGAGTGGTCTAAGATTGAGTGGTCTAAGATTGAGTGGTC
>JAQIWG010001881.1:0-22410 GCA_034695025.1 Chamaedrilus cognettii | reverse complement strand
TACATTAGAAAAATTCATAATTTCAAATATTGTGACCCATTTTGCCTGTATTGTGGCTGATGTAGTCCACTCCGATAAGAGTCTCTTAAGAAAAGATTTTTTAAAGGTTCATGGTGTCTTCGGCAGCGCTCAGATTTCACCCCTCCTCAGTTAACAAAATGCTGTAATTATATTACGGTAATGACATCATCATCATTTACGTTTTACATCCGCTTTTCCATGATAGCACAGGTTGAATGTTTTCTACGGTGAGACTCCCCCATATCTCCCGATTTTTTGCCATCTCTCTATTCATGCCTCGCTGCTTCATATCGCTCTCTTCCGCATCCCTCCGTGTTTTCTTTCCCCTCCCGTTTCAGCGATTCCCTTGATCTTAATATATCTACACACTGATATCCATTCTTCCTTACAGTAAATGTCAAGCTTGTAATGTTGCGCATAGGAGTCGTTCCTCGATGAGCTCAAGCGCTCCCAGCGCAAGCTGCTGCGCGTGGAGCGCGACAAGGCCTTCCTGCTCGACAGACTCATCGAGTACGAGAACAGAGCCGAGTCATCGTCAAGTGACTCAGAGTCCACCGCATCCAGCGACAGCGAGCCGCCCAGGGGCGAGAAACGACGCAAGGCGCGTGGCTTTGGTGACATTTTATGAATCTTACCATTTAGCGTCAGGCTTGTAATGTTGGTAATGCCTTGGATAGGCCCTTCAGCAAGGCTGTTAAACACAAAAGTTTAGCTAGCTGCTATCCTCGTGCCAGATGATTATTTATTTGGTTGGCGTCAGGAAGGGCATCCGGCCATTAAATCCAACTCGAGCAGAGTCCTCATCAAGAACAGATTAGAGGACAAAAAAGGCGGTTAGTTGGCTAGTCTCGGAGCCTTGGATAGAGATAGTTTTTGGTGTTTGAATTGTTTTCTTCATCGGATTTTAGTTGACTCGATTGCATGTAGTCATTTTGTTTTGTACAATGTTTTTGTTTTACCTATTGCAGCATAAGCGAAAGATAACTAACGTCATGTAAAGAATACACGCTTAAGGTTTTCGTAATACAGGCTGCAGACTTGCAACCTGTTCTAGTGCGTGGAATAAAGGGAATGGAATAAACTGAAATGGTGATGATGATGAACTGCTGTGCCATCTACGTCATGGATCTGTGTATTCTAGCAGATATTTAATTAATTTGCTTGTCTGGAAACGATTACTGCTAATAACAATGATATAACTTTTTTCCAAACAATTAAAATAGTAAAATCAAAATTTTTTCTCTTTTTTTTTGGCCCTTTGATACTGCGAGGGACCTATGCAAGTAGGTGTAAATGTTTTGCTCTGGGATGGCTAGTCCTCAGAATCAGACGGTGAGATAAAAGTGCCCTTGAAGCACACACAAATAAATTTAATTTATAATTTAATGAATTAACTATTTTTATTTCAATTAATTTTGAATGTTCTTGAAAATATTTGTGCTATTTAGTAATCTTTCAGCTTTTTCTGTTCGTTGCTTAGATAATTAACAAACGCAATTCGATATCTGTGCTGTTTCTTCTTATCAGGTCCCATCACATCACGTTCCCCCGACTGCAACGTCCGCATCAGGCTTCAGTCACCAAACAACCGCGAGTGGTCGACCAATGGCCGATCAGCGCAAGCGACCATCCTCCACCAAGGTTAAGGCTGCCGGGGTGACATCCGCCGCCCCTGTGAAACCCCACGCGCGGATAAACCCCGCCTCGGCCTCTTTTGCTCTTCCTTCTGAGCAGGAACTGTCGCTGAGCCGAGAGGAGATAGAACGGCGGCTTGAGCTGCGTCGGCTGAGCCGTCCGCACTTCATGAACATAGGGGTAACGCCCCACAGCCTGCCCGACGATATATTCAGCCACGACAACTCAAACCCCCTCGATGATTCCGAAATGGAAGCGTCCGTCAGTGGCGGAGCGATACCGGTGAAAGTTGAGGATGACGACGACGCAGATCTTGTCATTGACATGGCGAATTAGTAGAGATTGCGTGTGTAGGCAGGTCTCCGATAGGTTTTTTTGGGGAGTTTAGGAGATTTAAGGAACTTGTGTAGTAACGGGGGCTATTGCAGTGCAAAGAACTGCCCGCCCTTCTTTAGTCGCTTTTTACGACTGCCCGGGGAACTAAGCTACAAAAACTTATTCTATTTTTTATCCCGCTTTGCTGTGGTTTGACTATTATTGAGAAGGTAGAGTTTGGAGTGTAGACACTTTTTAAGGTTTCAAGATTATAAGCTTTTTGGTGCAATGGTTAAGCATCAATGATTCTGCTCCATAAGATTCTATGGGGAATATGTTTTTCTTGTCCGCTGTATTTTGGTAACTATTTTGCAGATATTCAGGACCATATTAAAAAAAAATTCGGGGCGCATTGACAATTTAAAGCTACATTTAAACCTCAATATTTTGAAGGCTCATCTTACAGTTTTCAGGATTTTCAGTTTAAAGGTTATAGATGCAAATTGCTAAAAAAAATCGTGACTGCCTTAACGTAGGACATGCTGCTGCAGTCATCTTGGTTCTGAACAGGACCTTATAATAGCTTGTGATCCAAAAATGTTCTGCAGGCTCAGATGTCATGTTTTAGCGGATCTAATCCGTTAGATGTTTTAAAAGTAGCAAATGTGAGCGATTAATTGTGTGACCAACCAGCAAAACAATTGGCTGTTGACATGGCTGGACTGTGTTAAGATTAATGACATTGGTTAAGTTTTAGATGTGTGGCTTGGCCAGCATTTTGCTGTCAAGTAGCGCTTGACATGTATGGGGCTATTACTTTTTATACTTTAGGCCTATCATTCGGGTCGTCATTCAACCTCGCTCGTATGTCATGTACAGTCCAAATACTGTCATGTTAAAGTGTGAGTTTTTTTCATCGATTTTTGATGAAAAATTGTGCTAAAATTGACTACTGATAGGTTTCCATACATGTTGGATTGTAATTCTAACTTTCTAATTTAAATAAAGCAAAAAAGTTAAAGCTATTTTCATGTGTTGTTTGTGTATTTATCAAAGTTATACTTTGTTCAACATAGAATCGACAAAATATGACACAAATTTAATTTGTAAAAATAACGCGCATGCTATAACTTGTATACATTATTAATAATAGGGATTAATTTTATGCAACGAATCTTAGCAAAGGAACTCAGAAATTTAAAACAATGGGTCTAATAGTATGTTGGTACGTTACCGCGCGCACCTCTACTAGTATTCTTTTGAATTATAATATACATGCAAATTACATTTGGACTGAACTTCGCTATTTATTATTTACCAATTCACCATAGTTGATATTTGCGCTGTAGGTTAATCTCTCTGTTGACGCGATAGGAAGATTTGAGCGTCGCAGCAAGTCGGAGGAGTTGAATCTCATCGCTAGCTAGCGCACGATGAGATAAATCTCACTCCACTAACTTCAACGCTCTCGCCCTTACGTCATATTGCGCCACTCAGTACGCCGCTCTCGTGATGACGTCATATCACTTCACTGACATCAACACTCCAGAGATAACGTCATATTGCGCCACTCACATCGCCGCTCTCATGATGACATCATGCCTCTCGACATAAACGCTCTCGCTGTGACGTTGTTAGTGGAGTAAGATCTCTCTCGCTGTGACGTCATCTCTTATTCTAACAACTAAGACCGCTCTCACGCGGTGACGTCATAATAGCTTCACAGAACCGCTAACAGCGCTTCTCATTCCGGCAGCATCGTAGTGAATCCAAGTCTACAGTACAGTACAAGTACTGTAGTTCTTGTTCCGTGGCCTTCGAGTGGGTCTATCGTAACCGACGTGTCATGACTATCTGCCAGCTCTATAGTTAGAGTTTCATAGAGATGCATGCAACATGTTTTACTCATGGGTGTAATAATGTGGAGTGCTAAATTCTGTTCCTTTCAGGACATGTTTTGTTTGGCAGTATTTAAGGAAATGTGCAGCTGTTGATTTTCTTAAAATATGCACTGCCCTTCATGCCTGGACTTCTGTGAAGATAAGCCTAGGCAATGCACCATGCATACTGCATAGAGTCGGATTTTTGGCGTGATGTGTGCTGCAAGATTAAGATCTGGCAGAGAATATCGAACACGACCTGCTAAGATCTAATCTTCCAACCAACATCTGTACCAGAACATAGGCCTCCGTAATTATTTCAAAAAATAACGCGTAAAATTAGTATCAAATTGTAGGGGCCTATAAGTAGCAATAACTTAAAAACTCTTTACTCTTAAGAGAGAATTAGAGTTATCTGACACGACGTTATTGTATGCCAAGTTAAAATGCAAACTCGAGCTTGAAAATTAATACAAGCTACAGCCTACCATATACATGTCGCATAATATATATACGGTACTGCGTACAATGTACCTGCGGCGAGCCGTGTTAACGCTGGCTGTTGCCGAACTTGGCGAGGCGACACTTATAAAGTTCTCGGACGAGTTAACGATGTTGTCGAAAGGGGGAGACATTTATTATTATAAAATGTACCTAACGCGGAACGTGGCCAAAGCAATGCTAAACGTCTACTAAGTCTACTATAGATTCGTCGCTCCGTGTTGGATAAACGCCTGTACACCAATTCAATTTCGTATCACGTTCAAAGACTTCAGATTACATTTCATAACATCATGTTACTAAAGAAAAAAGTGTGAACAAGCGTTAGTACGTGTTGAGCACACTGTTATAGTTCTACTTCTGTTATAGTTCTTCTTATAGTTTCTACTTTAAGAAACTTTTTGGGCCTATGTACATTGTACAAGACTCATTACCCCTCGACATGAGCCAGTTGGCTAATCGAGATCACGTTAGACGACAATCACTAAAACGAAGTCCATATTTCAAGAGATAAAAGTAATCCGGCGAAGAGCATTTAGTGGGTCGGCGCTTGAAGAGGAAATTAATCGAATTTATTATCAATTGAGAATTAACTGCAGCGCAGTGATATTGGATACCGCTCTGTGATCAGACCTAATTTATTACACACAACTTTAAGATTTTGTCTACATGTAGTGTCTATGTTGTGTTGTGAAGGGAGGGGGGGGGGTTTAAGGGGGTCGAGATATAAATCATTGGATCAGTCGACGAAACTAAGTACATGTAGGCTACATGATCTTGCACAGGAGCCAGTTCGGCTACGCCACCGCATATTAAAAATCGCCGTTACGCCACTGCATTATTGAAACCCGCGCAGGCCATACATGTACATGTACATGTACAGTTGTACATGTACAGTACAGTTGTACATGTACAGTACAGTTGTACATGTACAGTACAGTTACTGTACATGTACATGTACAGTTACATGTACAGCTGTACATGTACAGTTGTACATGTACAGTTGTACATGTACAGTTGTACATGTACAGTTGTACATGTACAGTTGTACATGTAATGGTAGGCCACATTCGTTGATTTTATCGCGTAATGCTACGTTTCAAATCAAGCGTTAAATTTTCAAATACAGCATTGATTTGAACGTGCTACTCCTATCAAACTTATCCCTGATCCCGTATCTATAAAATACATGCGCACGCCTGCTGGTCTGCTTGTCAGATCAAAACTATAGCAACTAATACGCATTATACACGTAGCTATAATAGGCCTAGGCTACATTTAGGCCGAATATTTTATAATAACATACATAAAAGCCACCAAAGGTTCGCCAACACCCTTTACGCTGTAAACCTGTTCTACATGATGCCATTAGGCTAAAAGGGTGCTTTATTGCGTGTACCACGGAGCCTCCGAGAATAATCTAAACTAATTCTTGCCCTCCAGGCATAATAAAATACAAATGTTATTATTGTAGATGCGTTATTTTATTATTCAGAAACTCTCCCAAATAGTTGACATTCCTGCTGAACCTAATGCCGCGGACACCGACAAGTTTTGTTTTTGCAGGCGAATATACAGATTATGCTGAGTGCACCAGCTCGTAACACCGCGAATCCCGTGCGCATTAGTCTTCTCGGTGCATTTAGCAAGTAATTTGCGTACGCTAAAAATGCTAAAGCGCAAATAAACCAACAACAGGGGCGCTAAAACTTGATAGCGTATTTAAATCAGAGCGCTCACTGGGCGACCAAAAATTGGATCAAAATTCGAGAATAGCCGCCAGTGCCAGATGTGAACTTGATGATCTCAGCCGTGGAAGAACTGCTGCTGTTCTTTCAGGAAGCGAAACACGCCCACATCTTCTCACATGCCTCCTGTACGTACACGTAGTCGCGCCCTCCGATAAGCACACGTCTATACACTGCACATTGTAGTGTACAAAGTCTTGCAGCTAAATGCATAGAATAGCATAGAATGGCATAGAATAGCATAGAATGACATAGAATGACATAGAATGGCATAGAATAGCATAGAATAGCGGTAACTGAAGGCTAGCATTGTGGCCTTCCGCTGGCTGTGACGGAAAATCGAATTGTTCGTGCTAAAAATTCGTTAATAGGGGCCTAAGTAGGCCTAGGCCTAAAGTACTGTAGGCCTACCCAAATTTATCATGGGCCCATGAGTCCATATACGAGTATGGGCTGATGAACACGTTCCATCGTCGTCGTTAGTTCCTCTTTCTTCAGGAGTTGGTCTCAGGCGCATGCATTTGGCTGTAGACCTATAGCAACATCTAGGCCTGTGCCGTTGCTTTGTATTCAGTAAGCTAATTCAGATTACATGCCGGTATCGCGGTCGATTGCTTTCATGATTGCAATAACAGTCTCTGACTAATGACAATGGTATCAACTGCAGGAAATCGTTGATCGAGAAATTCGTTTATCTTTTTTTTGTACGAACACGCGGCATGGAAGAAACTTCAGTTACGTCCTTGGCACGCAAGCGACGTTACTGTAATGTAGCCTATACGCGTAGTGGCATACATTGCATTGTGTTCTGATTGCAGAAGAATAGGCCTACAGTAGGCCTAACTGGTGTGTATCTTCGCAATTCACATGCAGGGAACACGCCATGCCAGCTGAATATTGACAGAATTATGAGTAGGCCTGGCAAGCAGCCTCGATTTTCATTAGACCTACCGGTGGGGACAGAAAAACATACAGCTTTGTAATAATTATGGACTCATAGTCTGTAGTAATGAGCGCAAGCTGTGTAAATTGCTGGTGCAGGAAATACACGTACGTTGTAGGCTAGATTAACAGTGGCGTATAGCCTGCAGTGAGCCTATCCAACAGGAATCTTGAGATTGGTAAGGGTGGGGGAAGAATCTCCATTATGTAGGCCTAACGCACCCAGACATAGCTCTTTAAAGATACATTTTTCTTGCTAAATTCAAAGATCACATTTTCTCTTAAAAAATGTTTTTGTTCAATGTACCTCACTACCCGAGAAGACAATTTTCTCTTACGCAATGCGTTTACGAGAAGATCGCGATCTGATCTGATATACTTTATGATCGGTCGTTGGACGTGCGCAAGGGACGCGAGAGCAGGACTACTCCTTTTTCTCTCTTGTTACTCGCTAACGTTTAGCACGTGAGGGAACGCACGGCCGGTAAGTGTGGCATCATCTAATTGCCTTTACAGATCGACATCTTAGCGTTAGGTGAGTCTCATTTTGGTCGATGCTGGCTGGAATTGAATTGACGCATGCCTATATACATGTAGTTACTTTCAAATTATTACATGTATGCATAGTTGACACAGTGTAAGACTACACGTCTGTCATGCTTTCTACATGTACATGCAGGTTACATTTAACAATCTGCAAGTAGCCCATAGGCTTGTGTAAATTCAATTCAAGCCAGCATCGACCAAAATTATGAGACTCATATAACGCTAAGAAGGTCTATAATTTATTGTGGTCCGATAAAGACAGCAGGCCCCAAAATATTAATTTTCTTAAGCCCAATGTATTAAAGTAACAAAATGTTCTTGTTCACTTACGTTATTGTGCACGTTATTCCTTGGTCTTTGTATTAATTAATGATGACCAGCTCTATATGGTATGTGTTTCAGGTTTAGATTTCACAAAATGAGAATCTAAGAAGCTTTATAGTGGCGTATGACGGGTGTAGATATAAGCCGACATGGCTATACAGTACACAATTCTTCTTTAATGTTTTAAAACCTTGCAGGTTTGATTATTTTGCAGAAAAATGACATGCACGTTTGTATGCATTATTTAAGATTGAAATACAATATTACAATATAGATTTCAATTCGAATATCGCAGAACCTATTCTGCTTTGAGTTGGCCTAGATCTGATTTACGGAGCTATAGGCCTAGTTGTTTTGAAATTCAGCAATGGCCGATACTTTTATTATATTGATATTTGGCCATGCTACATTTTAAAAGTAGATAAACGCATAATAAATTTTACCGTTAAATTCTGAGGCTGCATTCTGGTGAAATACTTAATTACTAGATAATTACAGTAGATGATAAAACCCACCCTATGTGACGCTGCATGGATAGAATAAGGCTTCGGCTAGCCTATGTTCTGTCAACACTTTTGGCTAAGCGCAGCTCTGCTGGCTTGAATCTGTTTTCGCACTCGCTGGAATAAAACCAAGCTCTTTCAACGCCATCGTAGCATTAATGCGGCACACCCACAAAACGAGGCAGTGCATGCTCCTTTGGATCTAACCCAGGCCTAATTCGCTTTCTTGTGCGCCTTTTGCCTACTGCGTCACAAGTAATTGAAAGGCTTTTATGACAGCAGTGCTGGTTAGGCCTACGCCCCTTTGAAAATCGAATGAATTATTTGGGCAGCCCCAGTAACGGTTCCAGCCTTCCACAACAGAGGGGGGCTCGAGGGGGGGCCCGGGAGGCTTGACACCCCCCAACCCAAGTTTTATAATGTCAATTTTTGACTTAAATGGGGCTGGCTTAAATCGACTGGGGGGGCTTGAACCCCTCCAAGCTTCCCCTCAGCCCTATTTCCCCCCCCCCCCACTGGAACCGCCACTGGGCATCCCTACTGTGAGTGGCAACAGCTAACGTTAAGCCTATTGATCGCGCACGAATAAATAATAACTATAAAACTTTAGTAAAACAATAATTTTTGCGGAGAAAAATAAGAATGATCAATTGTTCATGACGTGGGCCTACATGTAGGCTTACGCGAGACATTGGTGTCAACTGCCTGTTAGGTCTACATGTACATTGGGCCTAGGCTACATGTACTTATAGTTAAGCGAAATACAATGTATGCGTCGTATCAAAATTAAAGTAAATTACTAAGTTAGGCCGCGATTTTCTTACAGTGTATGTGCACATTTTGAGGAGCTACCTTTAGACTTGGCTCTGTTTTCAGATTTATCAATGACGTGCATCTCAATCGTGGCTTGCGTGACGTCACTCACCATCGTGACGTCATTCATCATCGTGACGTCATTGGCACAGCCTTCCAAGACCGAGATAATCAGATCTCGGCGGCGTGAGTAAACCCGCAATATCTCGGATCACCAACTCAATCAGGGGTCAAGCACTGCTGTGTTGATGGGCCCGCCATTGGCTAGTCAATTCCGGGCGTGGATTTTTATAACTCAGGTCGACATTTGATCATCCAGCCGCAAAATGTAATCATCCTAAGAAGATTCCAACCGAGATTGGCTTTATACTGACTAAATTTGTAGCGCATCATGAAACATTTCAGAGAGTAGAAGGGGGGTGGGCGGGAATGGATTTAGGGCGCAATTTTGATAAAAAGTACACTTACAACCGGAGGCGTTCGTCATAAATTTTTCAAGCGTCACGGCTGCAATTAATTGGCTTACGAAAGGCGAGAGAGGGCGTGGTGTTGGGAATCATTTCTGATCGTTGCTTGCAAACTGTCTTATCAAGAATATTAGTGTTCTTATTGAAATTATGATTAGCCTGCGAGCCTCAGGGGAAAGTGGCACTTCTCCCTGACGCTCGCCTTCAAAGTGGGTCATCACGACGACCAGTATTAAGCCACTTAAGCCTCCTATGTACGCGGTGAACCCTCGTATTTTTGCTGCGTTTCAGTGCGCTCTTAGATGTGCATATTTTTCTTTTTAAATCGTTTGATTCCCTGCGCAGAGTCATTCGGGAACGGAGAGGTATACGAGCAGGCGTGTCCAGATCATCTAGCCAAGGACGACGATCTGCTCGGTAGGAGTTTGTAAAATTGTACCGTGCGTCTGGGCAGTCTAGTGTAGGCCCATCTAGCATGCTGTACGTGTATTATTCAGGCCTATAAAAATGCTTTGAAGTGCATTCCAGTGAACACAGATTTACATGTAGAGAAAACACACAAAAACAACCATTGATCCAAATTTTGAACAAAAAATTTAGTTTGATAGAACTGACAAAATTTTAGAAAAAACGTCAGAGCATGCAGCTCAGAATAAAGCTGTACTACACTCTACAGTACGCCTGCGTATAGGTCTTAGGATCGATACTATAGACGTACCTTTGTTGTCACCTTTACCTTTACCTTTGCTTAGCAGACAATTTAACAGCAGGCCATAACTGCCATTCAAAGAAGCTTTTTGTTTGGTCCATTTAAATTAATGCACGACGTCATTAAATAAAGATGACGTCATAGATTTCAAGCAAAATAATTTTTATCCAAACTGAATTCTTATTAGACATTATTTCTCTAAATTAATTCGTTTAGTTTTGTCATTTATAAACATATTGCTTGTTTTTTCTAATGGCAGTGAAGGGCTGCCGTTATATTCCGTTCCTTAGCAAAAACTTTGCTTAGCCGGGCGTAAAGGTGCGTGTATAGAATCCACCCTTAGACTTGCGGCAAAGCCCAAAAATGCCCGCTAATACAAAAATATTGACGTTGGTCCTGGACAAAACAGTCTGTCAGACTCCACTTAGTGTTAAATTGCAGCAAATGATTAATAGCGAACAAGCTTCATTAGACTTAGTGGAAGCTTTAGCCAGCATGAATATAGCCAGTGTAAATCATAATTGAGTTCCTCGATCGTCAACATTAATGTGGCTGCGTGAGATGTGCAACATAGAGGATCTGAGCCCGGTGTCGGTGAGAATGTTAAAGAGTTGCATTACCAGGTCTCGTGTCTGTTAATCAGACGTGGGGCATACAATAATAAGATACCGCAGACTAAAGTCTAACTAGAACGACTGCAGCTATACACGTAGCATTGAGCCGACGACTAGTTTTTCGTTTTGAGTGCAGCTTATCGCTACCCGTCAGATTATGTTCACAAATCGTTTGCGCGATCATGCTCGGATCAGCATGTTTTTGCTATGCTAATGATTTTAGGCCCTCCTGATGTAACCGATGCAGGCAAGGGAAATTATTGGTCTACACGTAGTTTAATGCAAATTTAGAGTTTTGTTAAATGTTTTTAATTTTATTATCCAGTAATAAGAGCTAAACTCGATTCCCGTACCGATTAGCCAAAGAACTGTTGCAGCTATCCCGTCTAATTTAGTTCTAAATGACTATTGACATTCAGTTTCAATGGCTGACGCCTTCATTTTTTACAACGCACGTTAATGTGCACACATCGCGCTCTATTATAGCAAGTATGATGCCAAGCCATCTTCATTGAAGGCGTTATGTTCTTTTTAGTGGGCCATTCGAATTCTAATACAAGTACAATTTCACGCTGTCTACAATACACCCCTCGTGTACCAATTTAAAATAACGCTTTAATACTGCCGATGCCGATCGACGATGGAATTCACTGGTTCCACACACTGAGTCTAGCGCAGCGGCGCTCAATGCCAGCCCGAGTCCGTGCAGAGTGCGAGAAGAGTGAAGAACACCGACGCGCTGCGTTAATACAATAAACAGTGGGATGCGCATTGTGCAGGTGGAAGGATGGATTAGGACGAATCGTTTCCGCTGCATTGCTGGAGATTGGCATGACCTTGTCATAGCGTCTCTCAATCTGATTGTCGAATTCACACGTAGTGTGGGCTTTGATGCTCGTCAGCCCGCAGTGCATTCAATAATAGTTTGCATAGTGGTTGGCATGTAAGTTGAACCCGGCGTCGCTTTTTGGATTTTCTGCGCTAGTTTGATATGAATTTATCTTTAAATAATTTATCTTCAAATAATAATAATGATAAAATAATTTATATCCAAATATTCGATTAAGCCTGAACGAGCTGATGCGAAAACTGAATGAAATCCACAATTGTTAAGGGCTTTTAGTTCCTATCAGCAGGTATTACAAGCCTGCAGCCAACATGGTAGGCTACCGATAGATTATAAGTTTTAAGACATTGATTTTTTCATGTTGCAATGTTAGTATGTACAATGTACATGTACTTTTTCATGTAACTGTGAGTGCCAAGGTGATGTTACTTGGTGATAGATTAGTTTTTTCAATATGGGTTGTGCCCAGAATATGACAGTTGATATTCAAATCATTCTTAAGAACTGTAAGGATCATAATTGTCAGCATGCGTGATAGCCTATAGGGCAGTCTAATAGTCCAGTTACACTTGACAGCTGATCACGCGCATGCTGATAAAGTTGTCAAAATTGTATCGCCATCTTTAGCCAAGTATACTTTGCGGTTGGTTTACGCTTATTGAAAGCTGAGATGGAGGATGGAAATGAAATGGCTGATTCCTTCAAGGATAGCACGAGCCTGGGATGATATGTTAGTTGGCGTCAAAAATCACTTCACGCGCAGACGTTTTTTCCATAATCGCTGAACTGTGTTATTGTAGCGGGAGCATAGGCGGTTTCGACTATACGCTGAAAGCTATTGTCTGTGTTTTCATTGTTTAGATCTAGAGCATACTGGTAGGTCAAAACGTTTTGCCATTCTTTTGCCGACTCTCGTTTCTTTCGCATCATTTCTTTTGCAACTTTCCATCCTTCTTTTCCTGTGCATCTCTTGTAAAAAAAATTGTGTTTAATTAGCATTTTGAGAACGGCAGGAAACCATCCGGCGATCAAGCTACAGAAGTTGTTACTTTGCTACATAGTTGTGTACACATGTTCTGCCCTTGAATGATTATGAAAACGAACTATTTTGCGTGTGGGGGGGGGAGTTTGTAGTTTAAGGACATTATATAGTAACAAAGACTTTTACGTCCGCTTCTGTGTATGAAAGTCGTCAGAGAATCCCTCTTTTCAGTCGCCTATCACGACTTGCCCTGGGAGCTCTGGGCTGTAAGCCAATTTTTTGTTCCCCGGCTCCCAGGAATATGTTGTATTGTGCGTGTGATGACAGGATTTGATTTCATCAGCAAGTCGGGGCTGGACGCGCGGGGGGTGGAGATGCCGGGGGTGCGCAGAGTCCCCGGGTCCAACAAATACCAAAGCGCGTTCGGCATCGACGAGGACGCTGATCTAAGAATGCCCACCAGGTTTGAACGCGGTGTTTGCAAACATTTTCAATAATAAGAACACGGGAATGTATCAAATGGTGTTAACATTTTCCGACGAGAGAAGAGGGAAAGTAAAATTTTGCAAAATAATCAGTAGAAGAGACTCATGAATCCTTGCAACTAGAGTACGAAATAAACAGCATGTTGCTACTCAATTCTGCTACTAGAAAATCCTTACCGGGTATTTTTAGTTGTTTTTCTAAATGAAATAAGGCAAATTGTCCTCTTTCACTTCATTTAAATAGAACTGTCATATTCACTCCTTCTTTTCTCCTTTAGGATCTAGCTTCTGCATGCTGCAATAATTGACTGATACCACATATAATCGACACCCTCCTAGAAAATAATGCTCTGCGTTATATACAGAGCATGATTCTATGAAGGTGCCAATTATAAGTGATATCAATCAATTATTGCAGCATACAGAAGAAGTCCAAGAAAAAAGAACATATCGATGCAGAGCGAGGCATAGACCTATTTTAAGGAACTTGGCAAGTGCGCATTTCTGCTAGAAACACACGTTTACTGCACATTTTGTATGCCCATACTGCTAGATTTTAGATTCACAACTGCACAAATCGTCGTCAACTGTGCAATAATATATATGCCCGGCTTCAGCGACTTGTTTCCGCACGGACTCCCCTTCCAGTTTTCCTTCGTGAGCACTTTCCGCATGACGGGCCACACTCCAGACGAGCGCTGGAGTCTGCTCGAGGTGCAGGACGCGTCCGGAGAGGCGCAGTTCTCCGTCGTGTTGGATGGAGAGAGGCGCGAGGTGGAGCTGACGCTGCTCGACTATAACAATGAGCCTCAGACGCTCGTCTTTGATGACGTCAGCAGCGACGAGATCAGCCGGGTAGGGTGGGGCAAGGAGCTTGTGTTGTAGAGTAGAGAGAGGATGTGAGGGATTGAGTGCCTCAAGGTGAACGTGTTTCAGATAAGGATGTTGTTGTAGACTAGAGAGAAGTTGTTTTAAACTAGAGCGCATGTGGTAGTGGGTCATGGTGATCCTGTATCAGACAAGGACGTTTGCTTGATGAAGAAACTGGAGCTTTTCCTCCGCTTTCTACTCCACCTTCCCCTCCACTTTCTCCTTTCCTCTTTGTCTGGAGTTCTTAATTACACCTGCCTGGTGCCCATGACGAGAGAAGGTCTAAAATGACGTATTTTAACATCGAAAAGGACTACAAACCCACTATTATCACGTTCTCCGCTAGAGTACATACAATGCTTGAAAGTGGACAGAAATGTGTTATGCAATGCGATATGTTTCTGAAGCCAGAAAAGGCTCCTGTACAGAATAATAACAATAAATAATCAAAATTACAGAAAATAACGGTGTCCAAGAAAAAAACTTCATAGTTATTGCTGCAGCGATCTATTTTTGCATGGACATGGGAGGGGGGTACTGTAGCGCGCAAGAACTGTTTTCTGTCTCAGATGTTTGATAGGAACTGGCACAAGCTGCAGTTCAGCAGTTCCTACAGCTCGCTGGACCTCTACATAGACTGCGTACGAGTCGCCACTCAGCCCACCGTACAGCCGCAGGGATACATAGATGTCAACGGGGAGATACGCCTGGGCGTCAAGCCAGACGGACGCACGGCCACGGTACACACATGGGGGGGGGGAAGTGGAGGGAGGGGGGGGATAGGGGGGGAGAGAGAATAGGGGTAAGAGTGCAGTAGCTAAAAAGCTAAAATGATGGTATAGTTTCTGTGATGTAGCTAATTCCTTGAAAAATGGATTTTCATGTCTTTTATTTTAATGACATTTTCTGAATGCAGTTGATTCTCTTCAATGATTGGCTGTTGACAGTTTGATCTGCAGTGGCTATCCTTGCACTGTGATCCAACCAACCCGGAGCGTGAACGTTGCGATGAAATCATGGTTTGTTAAATATTTTGTACAGAGACTACTCTTTACATTAGTTTTGACATTAGACAATATTTTTGTCTGACATGCAACCAGCTAATCATAAATTTCTTTGATTGCTGTTTCAGTGTTAATTTGCTGAAACTCTGTCAATCAATGCAACAGTTTAGTTACTGTAGTTTCATGCTATTTCTGAATGTTGTCAAATGATATTACAATTGTTTAGATGCTACAGTCAAAATCATGTAAAATTCTCTTATGCTTGCATATGTTCTTTAAATACGCTGGTGTGGCTAAATGTTGGTTATGCTTGCTTGTGTTTTTAAACTCGCTGGTGTGGCTAGATATTGGTTGTGCTTGCGTGTGTTTTTAAACTCGCTGGTGTGGCTAGATGTCGGTTCGAACGACGGCGATTGGACTCATTACAGCGACATACACAGCGCGCCCAAGAACCACAGCCTGGAGCCCTACAGTAAGTTGAATCGCAATTAATTTCAATATTTTAATTGATGTTAATTAATGTTCAAATATATTAATTGACAATTTATGCTGTCATTTATTATTTTAAATATTATTGAAGTATATGAATCGGTTCACTTGAGACCAAAAATCTGCAATGGATTTGTGTGAACATACAAGATGATAAAAAAACCTAACTTTCACAGTTTATCTGCCACTCTGAAAAAAATGTATTCATTTCGTAAATATAAACAGTGTAATGTAAATGTAAAGCAAACAGTGAGCTTGGATATGGCATTGGCTAGGTACCATAATGGCTGTGGATCTGTAGTGTATTTAGCTCAACGCACTCAAAGGGACATTGACAGTTTATGTATCTATATGTATCCTGTCTCTGTTCTAAGATACTCATACAATATCATATAGTGTGCGAATGGAAGTGAATTGGCTTTTTTTGGACTACTCTCCTGTGTATTTCGGTCGTAACATTTAAATCAATATGTTCTGCTAATTATTCAGCTGAAGGTGCTATTTTCAGTCGAGAAGCACTCTTCGATGGAACGCCACTGCTGCGACAGTGAAACGACCAGGAGGCAATGGAGGGGTATGTCATCGATGTATCCGACTCATTATAGAATTTGGCGTAGAGCTTTCAACTAGCTGGCCTATCATATCCAATTCAATTCTGTAGAGCCTACAGTATATATGAATCATGAACACAAATTTTCTAAGGAACAAATGTGAATTAATTTTTTTGGGCGCGATGCGCGCTGGTTTTGAATCGCTTTACGATGCTGCTAAGTTGAATTGATATACTTAATCCTGTGAATTTACTGCGCGCGCTGCGATCGTGGATCGTCGTGCTGTCAAAATAAAGTTGCAGTCAAATTGTGACGTTTAACATATTGCGTAAACGTGGACATTAACAAAATGAACGAAAAAAGGCAGTTAGTTTAACCGATGTTACATTTCAGAAAATTACAAAAAATCTTGCTTTTAGTACGAAAAAATTAAGTGGCTGAAAGGCTATAAAACGTGCTCATTAGCACCTGCTCTCTTGCAGGCAGTTTGAAAGCCAGTGTAAAGGGATAAAAAAAAATTTGCAACGTGTATTTAAATATCATTTGTTGTAGAGCGCAGATACTGAATCCCACACTGCCACGGGAGGAAGCGGAAACGACAAATGTCCGGTCGTCTGTCCTGTCGGGCCTCCTGTAAGCTCGGCGATTTATTTAATTTTATTGTTAAAAATAATAATCAGATTCTCATATTCCTTTGCTGCTTTTATAATTTTGCTTACACCAGTCCGAATAGGACAGATTGCTTTATGTGAAAGATGGAATAAAACAATTATGCATGCAGTTTTTTTTCACAATCTTGTGACTCTAACTTATATTGAGGTTTGAAGTCGCAAAAATTGGGCGTCAAATTAACTCTATCAAATTCATTAGATAACATGATCATTATGGTTGTTTAATACTTGCTGCTGATGCCATCTTTATTTCAATTTTTGCATTTTTTCTAGTTTATGAAGAATAGTAATTACTAGATGACACATTAAGTCTAATGTTTATAATACTGAGTGCCTATAATAGGTTTGAACCTATTTTCAATATTATAAAGATTTTGAATTATTTTCAGGGACCGCCGGGACAACCTGGGAGTGAAGGGAATCCTGGATCCCCTGGGCCCCCGGGGGAAGATGTATATGACTTGATTCTCTTGTCTTCTTCTTATTTATTGTTTTCACAAATATCGATTACCAAAATTTTTTAGAATTTTTTTTTTGTACGGACTCAATTTACTACATATAAATATGCAAAATTGTGAAAGAAATGCTTATAATAAAACTGCAGATGCTGTACCAGAAATTGGCTCTTTCTATAACTGAAGCAAATGCTTATCGCAATGTGGCATGCAATACTATGAATTTACTTCAGCAATGCATTGAACTTTTGCATCAAAATTACGCAGATTTTAGGGAGTTCTCTTCATTTTCAGCGTCATCTATTACTCAAAATTCAATTGACAGAATGCTGATACACACACGTTGTTATTTTGAATTTTATATAAAGCGTTTATATTTATCCGTATCTTATTTATCTATACATACCGTGGTATAATTGACGTGATGGCTGTTATTTTATATGCATTGCAATACAGGGCAGTAATGTAAGCGAAGATAAGCTCACTGGGAAGGTTGGAAAATCCGGACCCCAGGTGAGCATTTAATACAGAGCAAGAGTTTCTTTTTCAAAAAATTGTGATATCAATTAATTTGATCATTTTCAAATATATTTTGCCAGCGGTAGGTGTAAATATAAAAATAGCATGAAGAAAATTCTACATACATAAAATAATACATACATAAATTCTACTTACATATTCATTAAACAAATATAAATTCAAAAGAAATATTATGCAGAATATATTTCGCGCTATTCTTATAGAGCATTAACCCACAGTCGGATATTTGAGTAAAAATGCACTTTGCGACTTTGAGACTCTGAGACTCTGAGACTCTGAGACTCTGAGACTCTGAGACTTTGAGACTATGCTTAGCAAAGTATCCACTCCAGCCTCCTCCTCGACACGCAGGGGAGCTTCGACGAGTCTGCCTGGCATGGCGCTATTTTGAAGCCTTTTTTTAGCAATTTTCTTCACTCTAACGCAGCAAAACTAACGAGGTATTAAGATTAATAGTTACTAAAATTAATATTAATTAAACATTTGACGTAAAAAAATGTTAAATTAGCATTGTCAACATTTTTAAGTTTATTGTTAAGCCTAGTAATTTTTGGTTAAAATATGCGATGCAGAGTACCATACACGACATATGTGCCCACGAGTAAAATGCAGAAATTTTTAATGCTAAAATTGCTGAGTGATTAGCTAAAATTGATAAGTGCGATTTTTTCAATGAAATCAAATAAAGTCAATTATCAGTGAAAAATTGTGCTGTCCGGCTGTCGTGAATCCAAAAATGTAATCTTGTGCACAAATTGTGTAAATTATAGCACAAACGTTAAGCGTAAATTATTTAAAAGGAACAATTCTATTTCAGGGAGACAGGGGGCCGCCAGGATCCCCGGGACCCCCAGGTCCAGCGGTAGGATACCATCTGTCCAAATCCAAATATCCTAAATTTAGCTCTGTAGACTCCATGTAGCTTATTTTGCTCAAATTTGCTCCTTGAATTTGAATATAGATAGCTATCTTTACTGGCTAGCAAATGGTTCAATTATTGCAACTCCACTGGATTGTATTTTAATGCATTTTAACGTATGACAATGGATTCTTATGTATTTTATTGTACTTTAATGTATTTTAATGTAGTTTACTGTATTTTAATGCATTTTGCTGTATTTTAATGTAATATTTTATTGCTCCTAGTTACATAAATTAATATATACAATAAAAAGAATTGAAGATTATTGCAATATTTCTTTTTACAAAGCAATGCCAGGATGCAGTTGACCATCATGTGCAATTTGATAATCGTATTATAAAATCTAGTCGCTTTTTTGCGGCAAGTTTCTTCGCTACTTTGTTTGCATTGCAGGGACCAGCCGGAGCCGCTGGGTTTCAGGGAGTTAGGGGACCCCCAGGCCCCCCGGTGTGTACAATTTAAATATCTCACAAACAGAAAATAGTCGTTTAAAGACAACTTTGTGTTGTAAATTTATTTCCCGCGCAACTATGGCGTATGCAGGAACTGGTTGGAATTTTTTAATTTTTGTTGGCTGAACACACAATTACTGACGCTATAGTATAACGATTAACAAACGCTCAGAAATATACAAACGGTAACTCATTGAATAAATGCAGGGCTTTCACTGCTTGGACATTTCATTATGTGCCTGAATTTTAAATTTCCATCTCAGTATTGATTTTGAGTTATTTTTACAAGCAAACCTATAGACTGTTGAGCAAAAATGAGCCGTTCTGTTGGTTGTAGGGTCGAGACGCAAGTGACGTGAGTATCTGAGCAAGTCAGCAGTATTATAATCAGTGAATTATTACCAATAATATCCAATATTGAATTCACTCACAACACAAACACTAAGACGTATGTAGGCCTACTTCTGTTCGAGATCACTTGCATGGCTCTTTATAATGGCCATCTGTATTCTCACTGTCCGATCATAGAAAATGGTGCATTACACGTACGATGAATACAAGTTTAGTTTTGATGTCTGAGGTTTGACACAATAATTCTCAGAAGATTTACTGCAGCTGCAATTGAAAGACTAAAGTTTGTTCTGAAAACTCCCTAGAGCAAAGGGTAAATTTCTTTAAAAATTATTTCGCTTTCTTGTTATTACATCTGTTATAGAGCACGACTGTAGAACTAATAGGAAATAAGATTGTGTGTCGGTTACGCAATTAATTCAAAATAATAAATTGCAGTTAATTGTTCTTCAATGCAATAGAGACAAAACAAACATTAAATCTGGTGTCACTTTTTCAGACGGAGCAGTCGGCCAGCGATGCTGCTGAGCCTGGACCCCCAGTAAGTGCTACGAGACAGTGCGCCAATCCAATCTAACTGCTCTATTAGCTGCCGGAAACAACGTTGCAGAAACTCATGCATAATGTTTCATGAAGTTAAATGCTTACATCGTGTGCTAAGGGGCTGGTTTTTCCAACAGGGATTAAATGGTGGTTCAGGATTTAGCCTATGCAAAAAGGTGGGCTAAATCCTGAACCACCATTAAATTCCTGTTGGAGAAACCAGCCGTCAGTGTGCTCTATTGTTCTTCACTAAGCTTTAGAGACGCGTACTATCATTTGTGCTTAATCTCCGTTTTTCCAACCAAAAGGAATACAATTTGATATCAGGCGACTGCTTTATTACTGTATTTTGGTAAGTGCTGCCTATTGTGCAATTCTATAGCACATTTTAAATAACTTCCTATCGCTTCATTAGTTTTCTGCACAACGCAGTCAATGACATTGACGCTGAAGAAAATTTTATCTACTTTGTGTTCCAATTTTTGTGAACAGGCCTATGGCTTTTCCTAAGAAAATCGTGATTTTGTTTAAATGATATTGAAGGGCTGGTTGCTGCCCGTGCAGGGTTCGAGTGGACAGCCAGGGCCGCGCGGACCCGTCGGACCGGTGAGCTCGTATAGCTATGTATTTGTTACAAATGTACTTCTCTTGCCAAACTTGATTAGCCTGCTAGCGTTGATGAGCTATAGATGTTATTTGAATGATGTCACGCATGCAATTTGTCATTAGTTATACGCATGACATTGTGGTTATTAGAGAATGAAAATGTGACTGTATATAAGTTTCAGATCTTCGCGTTGTCCTAATTTTCATCAGGGGATCTGGTTGGAGCTCATTTTAATTGTTTAGTTGATAGTAAACGCTCAATAAAAATATTCAAGAAGTGAAGATTTGCGTTTAATGCCTGAGCATTAAACAAAAACCGCCTGCAAAGCTTCCTTCTTTAGTTGAAAACATCACGAAGTTTACTGCTTATGGACACTTGGTGTAGAACTAAATGAAGAGCATTTTTGAAATAATAAACACCTGTAATGCGTTGTACAATATTATGGCGATCATTTGCAACTAAAAAGTGTTTATGCTATGGATTTAAGGCCCCAAACTTGCATATTAATCTTAAAGTGCCAGCAGTGTTAAAATTTGAATGCAATTTTACTTCGCAGCCAGATGCAGCTAACATTTTAAATTCATTCAAAATGCATTGGCAAAAAACATCCTAATTTCATTCGGTGAATTTTTCATCTTTTTTTGATTCTTTACCCTTTCAGCCGGGTCTGAGGGGGGAACAGGGGGCGCCTGGAGCACCGGGCAACGCCGGATACCCAGGCACGCCGGGCACGAACGGCAGTCCGGGGTCGATCGGGAGCCCCGGCCCTCGCGGGCCGCCAGGGGAACAGGGTCAAGCGGCAGATAGGGTGCTGGACTTATCAGAATAACTAAAAATATCCGTAGTCAATATTGTACCCGGCGATGCCATTATCACTCACTAGATATTTTGGCGATTTACGGATCTGGCTTTTAACCCAATCCCCAGATATCAGGGGATATTTGTTATGAATGGCATAGTTTATAATGGAAGCTGGGGATATTTATAAAAAAGACGCAATCTAGGGATATTTTTGCACAGATACCCAGAATCTAGGGATATTCCTTTTTTGTTCCATGATATTACTGGTTGTACTCATTAAATCACATCTAGGCTTACTAGCTGAGCATTGTATTGTCTCACCTTCGGCTAATGGAGTAGAATGAAAATTATTTCACTGCCCAGAACTCCCCAGGCATAAGTTTTAACTAAGTAACAAGTTGCAAGGTCAATTTGTAGAATTTTTGTATAATTCATGACAAATGTATCATTTAAGTTTTCATAGATAATTTGAGAACCTGGTAGCATCTCTTTATGGGTTGAATAATGGGCCAAATCAAATTTTTACTGACGCTTTGTTGCAGGAGCGAGGCCTGAGTGCAGACGAGATTAGAGAACTAGTGGCTCGCTTGCTGCAAGGTAAATACTGCTTTACCTGCAGATAGATGAATTTTATAGTTTTCTTCCTTGATTGATGCATATTTTGACTGTTGTATTTACTTACATGTTTTGCATTATATGATGATATAAATCATAGGTGCAAGTAGAACATGTAGATCACCACATGCTGTATGTATGTATGTATATTGCACTTTTAACGCACCAAGAATATGTCATGCAAACGGAGATGGAAAAACATCGTTT
>JAQIWG010001880.1:0-22429 GCA_034695025.1 Chamaedrilus cognettii | reverse complement strand
CTGCTTCAATGTCATACTGCTTCAATGTCATACTGCTTCAATGTCATACTGCTTCAATGTCATACTGCTTCAATGTCATACTGCTTCAATGTCGTACTGCTTCAATGTCGTACTGCTTCAATGTCATACTGCTTCAATGTCATACTGCTTCAATGTCATACTGCTTTAGTCTCTATCTCATCACTGAGACTTGCATTATCTTTTTCACCAGTGCTCCAATGCAGTTCGGTTGGTTGGTGTGTGGCAGGTTTGAGAAGATGATCTCAGGGATGTACATGGGAGAGATCGCTCGTCTCGTGATCGTCAAGTGCGCCGAGATGGGGTGTCTTTTCAGGGGCCAGGTGCCCCTCGAGCTCTCCACCCCCCACCGCTTCTTCACCAAGTACATCTCCGAGATCGAAAAGTACGCGCCGCCTGCGCGGTTGTGAGATTTTGCGTGGGAAGCAGTGGCATTGTGTTTTCGTACTGCGGTAGGGGCGTAGTTTGACTGGAATGTGGAGTATTGCTTAAGGGTTGAGAAGTACAAAGCTACAGAAGTTGCTTGAAATGACCTCGTGATGAATTAACTTGTTGAGCTTTATTAAGCTGTGCTGAGATTATTATAACTGTTTATAATTACGTCAATATATTTTGATTCATTGGCTTGTGACCCTATTGGGTGTTTGTTGGACTAATTTTTGATCTAATAATGAGCCGCGTGATAGTTTTATTTGATCAAGTGTAATGCGATGATGTGTTGATGTGGTGTGTTGATGCGCAGGGATGCGTTCACGCGTGGTAGTGTGTGCGGCTTGTGTGCAGAGGGATGCGTGTGTGGCAGGGATGTAAGCCTAGAGGAATATGACCACCAACACACCACTCGCATTCTGGAGGAGATCGGTGTGGTGAGCGTGATGTGTGTGTGTATGTGTGCTGGGATGTGTGGATGTGTGTGAGCAGGGATGTGTGGATGCGCGTGTGTGTGCATATATGTGTGGATATGTGTGTGGCAGGGATGTGGAGGAGGATGACCACCAACACACGGCTCAAATCCTTGAGGAGATTGGCCTGGTGGACGTGACCAACGAGGATTGTCGGCGCGTGAGGGACGTATGCAAGGCCGTGTCGGAGCGTGCGGCCTTCCTCGCATCCGCAGGTCTGAACTGCTCCCAGCACCCCCTGTAGCATTTATTCATCGACAATGATGATTACGATGAGAATATTTATATTTACATAGAATGAAGATTTAAATCTGTATCAGTTAAAATCCAATTTTAAAAGTGTCCTAAAATAAAGCAAATACTGAATGCTTGCTGTCTATTTTGGATTCACTGCAAACCGAGGAACTGTGAATTGTTTTGCAGCGTAGAGATTCCCTGAGCATGTTATTAAAGGCGACTGAAGAAGGTGGTTCATTTACAGTGCAATCATGTATCATTACAACTAGCATTTTTAGATGTAAATCAAATTTTTTGACGATTTCAATTTTTAAATATTATCGCTATTATTTCTTCATTTGTTTTTACTCTGGTTTGCAGTTACTGTGCTTTACTTTTAACAGATACGGGTTTCATAGTGAATATTGTGTTCGCTCAGGCATAGCGGCGCTGCTCAACCGCATCAACAAGCCAAGCATGACGGTCGCAGTGGACGGGAGTCTCTACCGCTTCCACCCGCACTTCCACAACCTCATGATGACAATGACCGAGAGCCTGCTCAACCCCGGCATCAAGGCTAGTCATTCTCTAGTCAATGAAAACAAGTTCTGTATCCAATGAGTCCTTAGTCAGCTTTGGGCTGTAGATTAGTCGCTTAGTTGTTAGTCAAGATCCTCTCTCAGATACAGGATGTGCGGATAAAGAATTATCCCTGTGCTGCTGCAGATTCACATGATGCTGTCTGAGGATGGAAGTGGAAAGGGAGCTGCGCTTGTAGCCGCCGTCGCTCACCGAATGAAGCGCAGCAAATCTTCATCTCATCCAGACACCCCCAACAACCACTCATGATACTGATTGATAGCTGTATCACTCTTGATACACATACCACTCGTGATAATGTGTGATTCGTGGATCGCGCGTGATACTACGTGACATATGGATCTCTCTTGATCATCTCCGGACTGCCCATTTCTTTCTCTCACACCCCTCAATCTGCCATCATGAGCCCTCCCCCCCTTTGTTCCTTATTGACTGCTGCCACAGATTTAAAGACCATTGAAACAAAAAATGTTTAGATTATTTTTGTAGTCTGGTGGTCTTTTCGTAGATTTCTCAGATTTCTGATAGTTCAATACAATTGTCAGTTTGTTAGAAGATTATGAGTAGAAAATACTGAGCACTTTAAAACGTTTCTTTTTTTAAAAATGTTTGTGACTAATTTAGAAATTGGAGATGCTTGCAAACAATGTATTATGTAATTAGGCGACAGCTTTAGAGGTTTTGTGAATGAGCATATGTTTATTTTCTTCCAAAAATCATGTGCTCTGCATTATTCCCTCTAGACTCCAGTGCCTTGTCAGCATCTTTTAACTGAAACTGTACTTTTAATCGGCTTAAAAGTTTCAACTCCTATAGCATTATAATGATACAGAGACACTGGGCTTTGGATGTAATGAGAATGAGAACAAGACAAGATTGTGTTCCTGTTGATGCAATATAGGTGGGGCAGAGACTATGGCTATTCTAACGTTATGTGATATCCCCGCCTTTCTCTCTGTATGTGTCTGTGTGTATCCATAGTTCCGGATGCGGAATTTAAAATATAAAAAACCTATGCGGAGTTAATAACTATCGTGCAATGGAGGGGGGCTGTTGTTGTGATGCTCAGATTTCTTTTTGACGCACAAAAATATTGCATGCGCCTGCAAGACTGTTTGCGAATCATGGTTTCTTGCACTTTCTTCTGCTCTTGTTTAGCGCTGCAATGTTTCGATCCAGTTTATGAATATTTTGTTGCACAAAAATTGTCCATACATATCATTACTTTGCCATATAATTAATGTTGTGTCAGTACAGCAATCTGTTAGGAGTAAGATGCACTTGTGAAGTTAATGTTTCTGCCTTAGACGAACATTTTAAAACGACGAATGAATGATAGATCCTTGCGGAGTGGGATTATGCGTGTGGGCATGCGGATAATGTGCTGTCGGTGATTCCTGTATAATTTGTATATGAATGCTCTGTTGAACCGAATGTAAAGCCTGTATAATGTACATCGCGTGTTTTCATTGCGATTTTGTCTTGAATAGTCTGGAATATTGTGTTTTACTTGTATTGATGCGCCGATATCTGATTCATAATGATAATATTATGGAGACTCATTGCGTGTGTGGTGATTATCGCTAAAAATGACTTTATTCTGCATCAATCCAGAGCTGCAACATCCTGATAAGGTACAGCCTAGCGCCCTATCAGCTGCATTTTGTTTGCAACCCGGTTCACTTTTTCTCTAAGGCACGTTTTATTGATGTAACAATTATGAGGACTAGAATTTGATGTGCTCCAGTAATGACGATACTGAACTCTAGGCCTGCGACTCGTCCTAGCCCTTGTGGCTGGTAATTAATCATAATTGTGTTAATCGTGACAGTCCTTGCCTCAGACTCAGCTAAGTCCAGGTTACAGTTCAGGAACAAATGCATGCGCTAAAATTCCTAACGTGAATCTCATTTTCAAACCATGTCGAGTTTTTAAAATGGCTGTTATTGCTCTCCCGAGAGAGAGATAGCAGACGATTGCTCGACCTCGATCTAAGTGTGAATTAACTTTGGTTTAATTTTATGATCCGGATTATCCAATGAAACTCCATGAGAGAAATCTATTAAATGATCTCATTGGTTAATTCGGGTCACAAACCAAACCGAAGTTAATTCGAACTTAAATCGAGTTCGAGCAATTGGCTGTAAGAGATTTTAATGTCTACTAATACAACTTCCTTGGCTACAACTAACTTGTGTTGTGAGGTCTAAGGAGGCGTTAGTATATTCATAGTTTCTGTGACTCAAGCAGCCTCGTTGTAGGCCACTTCAGATAGTTGTACCGTAAGCATGTACATGCATGGTATGATCAGTCTGTGGTTGTGTGAGAAATGTCTGGTGAATATATATATCGCAGCAGTTTGATGGTTTTCATAGTATGCTGCTTTTTGCTGCTTATCACACAGTGCATTATAATAGTTTAGCCTGGTAGTCATATATACCAAGACTTGGACTGTTCTATTTGTAGTTCTCAGCATGAATTACGGAATTGCTCGGAATTGTTTGCGCATTTAAGGTTGGTTTCAGGAACCACTGAACTGTTTGCAAAGTGAAAAGTCTAACCCGGTTTTTAATGTCTTAATATGTTACTTGATGATAAATTTAAACGTTCTAAGTTTAATTGAAAATTAGGCTAATAATATTTTGTTTATTATAATTGGGAGTTTTTTGCTGTTAATGTTACATTGTTGAACATTGGTGCACATTATTTTGTTTACTAGAATCACTTAGAAATCAACCACAATCGTTAAAATTATCATAGTTAAAAATGCATGCATACAAACCCTGGTTATGTACTTCCGGTAGTAGATCTATTATAGCATTATTCACTTGCTGCTTAATTTGGGTTGTACTTATGAACACCGGTAAACATTTCTGTGCGGTTTGGCGTTGTTTGTAGTGATCATAAAAATATGGCATAGAATAGCTTCACTGTCTCACCTATCCTTTCATAGCTTGCCGTGGCCTCCACGTCGGAATTTCGGCCTACTTCCTGCCAATTTAGTTAGAAGAACAATACTTCAGTAGGCCTAACGCTGCATGGAAAACTAGCAATGTAAACATGAAAAAATTAATAAAATCATAACTCCAAATTTTAAACATTGCACTTCAATATTACTGTCATCATTATTCGGAACTTCTGAAATCTGCGTAGTCTACCTCATTGGAGGTATGGGTTTAACTTTGGGTTAGCGTAATGGTTAGTTATTGGACTCGGGTTTCACAACGCTATCAAAATCTGAAGAGGAGAATGATCAAATGCAATCTAATCAATCGGACTGCAAGTACAGTAACTAAACCAGCCCTATTTATACATCTCAATTAGCTGACGTTTTGAGCCACTCGGGTATGTAGGCGTACACAGTATACACACCACAGAATATAGAAGTACACACTATAAGCATACACTATACAGGATCACTGACCGTAGTAGTCCCAGGAATGTGAGCACAAACATGACGTCATTGACCTATTTGCGTTTTTACGAATGAATGACGACTTTATATATATATATATATATAAATATATAAATATATATATATATGAAGTTTATTCGTGCAAGACAGAATGAATAAAACAAATACCAAATGCAGGCAAAAGCAATCAAAGAAACCGAAAAAAAATGACGTCACAAATTAAACGTCTGACTTGGCCTGTAACGACCTTGAGCTATTGACCCTTTTTTGGCGCCAGAAATGGTTTCATAAAGTTTTCTTAAAACTTTCGCAAATCTGGCGCTAAATTTTGAGGTTTTCGAGTAATTAATTAGCGCTAATAATTGCTACAAACGGTGCAGTATAATTAGCTCGGCGTGCAGGCCTGTGCTAGCCCATACTACCATTCTGTGATACTACCATCGGCGTTAAAAAACTAATTACTGCTTTAATTAGTCTAGTTTAACGTCAGTGGCGCGATCGATGTCGCTCGTAACTCGCCTAAGCGGTGGCGGGCAGCGCAAAATCAGCGCATTCTTCACGTCGGGGGGGAGCTCCCTGCGCAGCGCTGCGGGAACGGGAGGGGGCGCAGCGGCCGGCGGGGGGGAGCAGGGCGGAAACACCCCCTCGCACGCCGCGACGTCAGAGAGCCTTGACAACGCCGCCATGCCTGCTAAGCGCAAAAATGCCTTTACGGAGGCGGCGGGAGGCGATCAGGCCGGGCCGGCGCCTAAACGCCAGGCGACCGAGGTGAGGGGGACTTAGCACTGCGCTGGGCGGAAATCTAAAGCCTTCTGGTGTTTATTAAGTCACTTCTAGCTTCAGCAGATTGAACTTAAGCTTTATTTACTTGATTTCTCGTGTTGGCGTTGTTCTGTTACTGAGCTTGTTATTAGCTTATTACTGAGCTTAGCACTACCGCAGGTCCGTAGGTTTGTAAAATGGCGATGTTTGGATAAGGTGCCGTATTTAAGGTGGAAGTTAATCGAGGGTCGCTGATATGGCATCTTTATGTTTTGTTGGCATATATTTTATTGAACCTTAAACCTTGTGTAACGTAGGCCTACTGACGATAGAAGCGTTATCAATGAAGGATTCAGAGTGGGGGGCTGCTATGGGGATCATCGCCCCCACTACAAATATTTATCTAACTTTTACCCGTAACAATGATGGCTATGAGTCTTTTTTCTTAATTTTACTTTAAATTTTGTGGGGAATGGGGCGCAATTAATCGTCCTCCCCAGAGATAAAAGTATGCATCGCAAAAGAATGATATCCATACTTTGCAGAAAGATGTGAGCGCAACAAAACCAAGCTCTGCTGACGTCCCTGCTGCTGAGCCAGCCCCCCTCCCTGCCGACCCACAGACCCCGTCAGGCCCAAAGGACCCGCCTAAGACCTCCCCCCCGAACAATGGCCCCTCCGGCTTCGCCAAGTCTGTATCGGTGGAGCGGCTCGTGGCGGGGACGCAGGCTGAGCAGTTGGCACGCCAGACGAGCGACCTTGCGGTCAACCTCGGAGCCTCCTGGTGCCGGGCGCTGGAAGCTGAGTTCAGCAAGCCATACTTCGTCGAAGTCAGTACTAGGGATTCTGTGATCGTGTAACTATTTTTTGTCGCAGATTCACATGAGTCTTTGATTATGTTAGCACACATATGATTGGTTAAGAAATTTATGACATTTTTGGTTGTTTTCAATTTGCTATCAACTGACATTGTATGAGCTGATTTGTCAATTACATTTGGGATCTCCACTCTGATTGGTGCGTTTGATCGTGGGTGACAGGGGAGTTTTTTCTTTGTAGCTATCCAAGTTTGTCGCCGAGGAGAGGAAGAAAGCGACTGTGTACCCCCCAGCGACTGACGTCTTCGCATGGACCACCGTCACCCGTATATCTGAGGTTTCTTCTGACACCCTTTTATTAATCTAGTTACCTGCTGCATTACCGTCTAGTGCACAATATTATGTGTGCCTTGTGCAGTGCAATGCAAAACAGTGATGAATTGATGATTTATTAAGTTTGTATTTGTTAGTGGATTTATGGCTTGATTTGTAAACCAGTTGGTAGTATCATTCTTTAGATCTTTTGTAATGCATTCCTTTTTTCACTGCATGCGTTTATTTGATGAATGAATTTTAATGCTCGTTAAAAATGGTTTTCTTGAAACATTGTGATCAAATCTGGTTGAAAGCGATTGCGATCCTTTTCAGATCAAGGTCGTCATTCTTGGACAGGATCCATACCACGGACCAGGCCAGGCTCACGGTGATCGCCTTATTGCTACCACTTGTCTACTTTATTGGTTAAAATATACAATGGTACAAAAATTGTAAGGTCAGTTGCTACTGCGAATGTGAGTGGATCAAACCTGGAAATACAAATTTATTGACAATGAATTAAGAATTTTATTTTTTTTTTATTAGCAGCTGTTTTCATTGAAATCAGTAATTGATTTTTCAAAATGTCTTATTAAAAAATGTCTGTTTTGCGCAATATTATTTTAGGACCTCTTGTTCGCATATACTGGTATGTTTAAGGACGATAAATTCACGCTATTAAACTTGAATGTGAATCGCTTTGCGCTGAAACTAGTTGATTGTTGCAGGCCTGTGCTTCAGTGTTGCCAAGGGATGTCCACTACCTCCGAGGTTTGTTGGCATTCAAATTTTGGATTTGTTTCTGGGCCTTGTTTCTTGGTCATTTTTCTTGGTTGCATTTGGTTAATTATTGCAGTGCGGTATTAGTGATTTGTTAGTGATTTGTGGCCATGGACATATAGATCTTAATATAAAAATCATATCTTGCTGTATTTGCATTGTTTAAAATTTTAAAATTTGGTACCAATACCGGTTTTGAAGCCTAACCAAATCCGATTGTAGAGAAGCTATTATCTAAATAGATTTATTGATCGTTATCTAGCTTGGAGAACATGTACAAGGAGCTTGCGACTGATGTGAAGGACTTTAAGGCTCCGGGCCACGGTGACCTGACTGGGTGGGCACAGCAAGGTGAGAGTAGGTCGAGATTGTTGATTGGACGGTAGTGTCTTTAATTAGGTCAGGGTAACGTCACTGGCTGAATTAAAAACTGAATACACTGCTGGTATGTGATCTGTTAGTCTCGTATTACTACAAGATGAATTAAAGACGATGATAGTGATGATGAGATGATGATAGTGTCATATATGTGCAGTCATGTTGCTAACCTACACATCGGAGTAGCCATCATGGTATGTTAATAGAGCTTTTTTGCTGCACTTTGCTCAGGACTGAATGAAAACATGGCAGTTCACCCTGCTGCGGCTGATTAATGTGGTGCTGTGTATGCTGCTGCAGGCGTGCGGTAACAAATGTGCAGAAGAGCTGTATATATATATCAATTGTGCTGCTGCAGCAGTGCTCTATGATATGTATTAGCTGCTTCTGCAGCAGTGCTGTATGATATGTATTATGCTGCTGCTGCAGCAGTGCTGTATGATATGTATTTTGCTGCTGCTGCAGGCGTGCTGCTGCTGAACGCCGTGCTGACGGTGCGCCAGAGGGAGCCCAACTCGCACAAGGACCGAGGCTGGGAGAAGTTCACCGACGCGGTCATCTCTTGGCTCAATGCCAACACCTGCGGCACGGTCTTTATCCTCTGGGGCGGCTACGCGCAGAAGAAGGGCGCGCACATCAACAAGGTGGCGCTCGCTTTGAACGCAGCATTCCTTATTAGTTAGATTTTTGGAGGATTTTTTATATATCTTTATTGGTTTGAGATTAGAATTTTATTTTCATTTCTTAGCCTTTTATTTAGAATCTGGATTTCGTTTAGGATCTGGATTTTGTTTAGGATCTGGATTTCATGTAGAATCTGGATTTAGTTTAGGATATGGATTTAGTTTAGGATCTGGATTTCGTTTAGGACCTGGATTTTGTTTAGCATCGAGATTTTGATGCATTGCACTTTATTTATTTTTAAGATATTTAGAAATTAGTATGAGAAAGGGTGCATGTATACATGCGTTGCGTTGCGTTGTGCATTTTGTCGATATTTTGAACATATATGATTTTGTGACTTACGGACAACTTTTATAACTTTTTAGCTAATATTGTTCACCGTTGTAAATATATTTTAGTACTGCTGCTAGCGTCGTTTATTTATTGTGTTGAATGATCTAATTGATCGCGTGTGTGTTGATCAGAAGAAGCACCACGTGATCATGGGAGTCCACCCCTCGCCACTCTCCGCTCATCGCGGCTTCTTCGGCGGCAAGAACTTCTCCACCTGCAACAAGTTCTTGCTCCAGCAGGGCAAGTCAGCGATAGACTGGACTCGCTTTGTGTGACGCTACCGGCTCAGATTGTATCAGGACTGTGGACGATAAGGATCGCGGCGTGAGACACGCACTCAACCATCACTGTGGACGAAACACAGGATTATTGTGTGCTTTTGTGTGTAACCGAGAATGTTTGCAGAGATTGATTTCAAACTTTTCATATCTGTCTATGTATTTTTTGTGTTTCGTAGCGTTGTGAGCTGTAATTAGTGGTGTGACAAGTTTTTCTATTTGTTTATGTGCAACCCAGCTGATGTATCATGTGCGTGACCATTTTGTTTTGAGTACCATGACATCATGGGCTAAACACTAAACGGTTTCACCTTCATAGACCACCACAGTGTCAGAGTGTCATAGACTACCACAGTGTCAAGAGTGTCATTGACTACCAGAGTGTCATAGACTACCACAGTGTCAGAGTGTCATTGACTACCACAGTGTCAGAGTGTCATAGACTACCACAGTGTCATAGTTTTCACTTTCTTGTTGGTTGGAGTCTTTGTTTGGTACTGTTTCATGACTAAATGGATCTGGGTTCTTGTTTTACTCAGTGTAAGATGGCCATGGATGCCAGTTTTGTTTTTACCAATCAGAATCCAGAAGTTACCTGTAATTTAATCTGGTTCAGTGCCTCATCTGTAGATGGCTGTGAGTATTGTAAGTTGCTTGCTGCATTTCTGTTGTTTGTCCCCTCGTTCATAGTCGTGGTTTTGACTTTTTAAGCAGCAAGCTTTGTTTCGTAGTTTTAGAATGTGTTTTCAGTGAAGATTTGTGCCAAAGTGTATAATTCATTTCTTATTTGATTGTAGATCGACGATTGTGGTAATGTAAGAGGGAAGATGTCGTTAAGTAAAGTAGTAGCCCTAATTCATGGAACTAGTTCATGCCGGTGTCAATAGTGCTTCGTGCCCTAAAGAGCTTCATACAACGCGTATTGATTGCATGTTTAAGGGTAATCATTTACAATGTCAGATTCTTGCGTTTTTGTACATGTGGCAAGTCGTACAAGTGATGTAACAATCATTGTATGAGCATTAAGCATCAGTCGGGGCATGGACTTATGGGCTCAATTTAAGCTCGTCCCATTGTTTATTAATGGCACGGATCGTTCGTAATTTGTACTGACTCAAGTTTAGTTTTTAGTTAAGGTTTGTGAGCGGGCGTTCTGAGAAATGAATGACAATAGTTTGATTTATTTTTATTTCAATTTTATTGCTTTCATTCGTGCTAATTTACAAAGTGATAAGAGGCACTCGGGAATTGTGTGTTGAATGGTAAGATAGCCCGAGTCTGCTGTAAGTGATGAGTGAGCATTGTTCACAGTTTTGCAGACACACAGTTCTCACAGTTTTGTTCTAATAAACAGTGTGATGTCGGTGATTATCATGATGCACGCTTTATGCCATTCTAGCACATAGCAGGAAGCTACACATCAGGTAACAATCGTTAGTCAATAATAGTTCTCACAAAATAGATCGCTACTCGAAGCGATCTATTTCGATAAAGCAGTCCTTCATCGTGTCTAAGCGTGGCCTATGTTATAGACCCATATGCTTCGCCTGCTGTAGTTGTGGCCTGCCTGCAGTCAGTGCAGTAAGTGCCGCGGTTGATCTCATTCAAGTGCGAGAGAGGGCTAGAATGAGTGAAGTTGACTGTCAGGTGTGTCGCAAGTGTACGCGCACAGGATCAAATGACGACTAGTCACCTGTATTTATAATGTCTAGTGCAGTAACAGCTTAATAATGATAACTAGCCTGCATGAGCACTGCTAACTGGTGCAGTTTTTTGTCATTCAGGCCTATTCACTGAGTCGCTACAATTTCATAGTACTCTCTGCAATTAAATGGCAACAGATCTTAAATTTATTTGCCGTACAGCTTCAACTAATAAACCGATATCATTTGAATGTATTTTGCTGAATTTAAGCGCATATAATAAAAGTCAACGCTATGAATTTTTCGTTTCCATATTAAATATTAATTGAGCAACTTTTGTGTTCTTGCTCAGCGACGGTGCGACCTCTGGTTGACTTCCAGTGTAGGCATATAGCGACTGACTAGTCATTTTGTTGAAGGGATAGACACGTGCGCAGGTCCATCTGAGAGCGACGACTGCAGCTAACTGCGGCACTAGTGTATGTGGCTCAGGTCTGTCACCAATGTCCCTAAGTCGCTGCATGAGAAATGCTCACCATAAGTATCAGATCACGTTGTGATCGCAGGCGTGTGCGGCATGCAACGAGCAAGGCACTTGATCTTAGTTCAACAGAACCAACAGTGGCCCACAGCGGTCCACAGTTTACGCTTAAAGCGCAATGCACTCCATCACACTAATCTTGATGGTCAGGTGCAGGCCTGTGTATCTATAGACTAGTCTGACGGTCCGACAAGTCACCGATCCGACTTGTGGACCTGCTAGATGAAATTCTCGCTCAATGAGTCGCGGCAATCATTTATACATGTAGGCTTACATAAAAGTAACAGTCCGTGAACTGTCCATGCTATATTGTAGTAAACATTTATTGATCAAATATATAATTTAATATCACACTGATAACACTAGCAATAGCATAGGTCTGTCGGCTGCTGCAGCTGCTTCTCTGATCACTTCACCGACCATGTCGTACCAGGTGGGTCGGTGTTGTCCTATTCGCGCCATACATGCAAATACTTGAGTTATATACTTCTACACGACATTGTACACTGTACGTGTATAAGTGCAACGAAATTAAGATTTGGTAAGCCTAGCTCTTAAATGTATGTATGTATGTATGTATATTGCACTTTTAACGCACCAAGAATATGTCATGCAAACGGAGATGGAAAAACATCGTTTGCTTGAATCGTAGGTGCGATAAATGTATAATAATCTCAATTTTAAAAGAAACATGTATTACAGTACACGACTATGTAAGCATAAAACACCTACACGTGTACGGGCGTACACAGTCCTTTGTTAACTGCAGCTGCAGACGTTTCGGACAGCCTGTTAATTGTTAATCAGTTTTAATCACTATGGCGCACACTATAATTCGGGAATCAGACCAACATATAACCCAACATATAATGTTATATAATTATGTTACATGGTACTAGTTTCACTCGCTCTGTGGGCTATAGCCGCCTTGATTTTTTCCCCGTCGTTGTGTTTTCCCAGTACCCGCTACCGGAAGGCTACCCTCCACCAGGCGCCACCTACGGCCCCAACCAGACCCCCCCTCCTGGCCCCGGCTACCCTCCCGCCCAGGGCCCACCCCCTCCCCAAGGCTATTACCCCCAACAAGGCCCTCCACCGCAGCAGCAGTGGGGACCCCCAGGGGGCGCCTACTCCCCTGCTGGCCCCCCCACGCCGCAGGGCTACTCGCCGCATGCCGGGTACCCGCCTAGTACAGGGTACCCTCAGGGGGGTGCGGGGTACCCGCCCGCTGGGTACCCCGAGGCTCAGATACCAGGAGATCAGGGGTACCAGCCGGGAGCACTGCCGTACGGGTTTCAGCCAGCGGGGGCGCAGCCTGCCCCCACGTATCAGCCTCCGGCCCATGGGGGGCAGGCACCTAGACGTGATAACATGGCGGCCGCCGGATATGGTGAGGGCATGGGCTCACAATGCGTCGCACTGATGTCGATCTACTAAACATAAAAAGGAAAGCTCACAAAACAACTAAATATTACTGGTGTCGATGACATGACATTGTCTGTAAAAGGGAGATGGTTTGAACCTCAGAGGTTACTAATCCGTAGCCCGTGCTACATTTAGTTACAGCAATAAACTTATTGGAATTGAAACATTAAATTGAAACTTTATAGGGCATCGCCAAGTAAGTAAGTTTGAGTAACTGTTACCTCTAGGCCTATGACACTGCGCGAAGAGATGTCTGCATGTCACTGTGTTGCAGTCTGTCTCTATAACTCTACGTCTTCACGTCAGTGTGCCTATATGTCTACATGCCTGTACGTCTGCATGCTTGTACGTCTGCATGCCTGTAAGTCTGCATGTCAGCATGCCTGTACGTCTGCGTGTCTCTGTGCAGGCGACACGACAGACCCTATCCTCATCGCTGAGATAAACGCCGCCGCAGACCTGGTGGCGGGAGGGGAGGACACGCGGAGGGAGGTGAGGAGGGACCCAGTGATACCCGCCGTGACACCGGGCGATACAAGGAACGAGACAAAGAGAGAGTCTGTTACTTCTGCAGCAGACTCGTGAGTTGAACTGCATGACGAGTTCTTTCATTTACTACATCTCTCTCCATTCAGGGCGCAATAGGGCAAAATGCCAAGTAGCCTAAGATGTAGGCCTGTAGCATGTAAAAGACACCAATTGCATAGCAACTGCAGTGGGTAAATATGACTGTGGTGAGTATAAGATATGAGGTTGTTCAAATAATTACTTGCTGAACCCCGGCTGTGTTCTGACATGAAACCCTGGCTGTATTGCGACGTCATTCAAATAGACTCTGGCATTTGTTGTGACGTCACCAGATAGCTAACCCCGCCTGTGTTGTGACGTCACCGTGCAGCCGGCCGTTCTTCATCATGAGCGAGGGTCAGGAGAAGTGTGTACTGGACGTGAGGAAGGATTCTCCCAAGCCGGGCACGCCCGTCGGGCTGTACAAGAAGAAGTCCAAGGTGGCGCCCAACCAGCTCTGGTACATCGGCGAGGACGGCTTCATCAGATCCAAGCTTGCAGACCTGGCACTCACCGCCGAGCGTAACCAACACGCATTACCTACCACTACTTGCTAGTACACATATTACAACCAACGAATGCGTACTGTCGCGCGGCCCTATCACTATGCATATTGTATCACTGCATACAATCAGTGCTATTTCTATAAGAACTACGGCCAATTTCATCAACGATTCTAAAGTTATTCTGAACTTTCTTTCTAGATTAGATTGGAAACTAACAAAATCCCTTCACGGACCGCCAAGACGTCATCAATTGATTCGCGTGTGAAGGAGCAAAGTTTCAAAGTGACTAAAGTTCCTTCAGATTTAAAGAGAAACTTTTTTTATTAGTTAGGTAAGTTGGTTAGTCGGTTTTTTTAGTTGTTAGTTTTTTTTGTTAGTTGGTAAGTTGGGTTAGTTGACCCTGTATCTAGATATTGATATGCAACATTTAACTGTGTGCATTTCAAGAAGTGCAAACAGGTTAACGAGATGAACGGTTTAATTATATACAAATTGCTATCTTGTTCTTCAGTCAGTTTCAATATAGAATTAACATTTAAATTCTGTAATTAAACCCGTTGCTGCTGACAGCGAACAAAGAGTTGCATACTGCGGTGTACACTGGAGACGCGCGCCAGCAGTGGCTGTTTGACGGCAATAAGATCGTCAACAAGCTCTTCAGGAACGAGTGTCTGACGGTCATGAAGGGCCTGGTGAGGTACAAGGACGACGCGGACGTGCACGCCTGCCTGTACGAGAACAAGCCTATGCAGCACTGGCGGCGCGAGTACCACGACGAGTGACGTCATCCTGACGTCATCACTGAGGCGCAGAACTACGTGACATCATCGTGATGTCATCAGTGCGGCGCCGAACACAAAGAATTGAACGTTGCGTGTGAAAAACTTGAGCCGTCAAAGAAATAAATTTTAACACAGAACTGATGAAATAGACGATGATTTTGAATATTATACATTCTTTTGAAAATTTACTTATGTTCCATAACTTTCTAGCGATATTATATAGTCAAACTTTAAAAGATTTTCAAGAAGAGGCTTCATACGTGTATAAATAAGACATGAATCTTGATAAGCGAAAAATTTGAAAGTGAAGAAAAAAGTCGCACAATAGCCTACAAAAAAAGTTCGCACACAGTTCTTTTGTCTCGTTCATAGACTTTTTGGATCGGAGGAAACATTGACTCCTACATTTGAACGTCAAAGCATATCGCCCAACCGGTTGAAAGACAAGGCCGGTACAGCCTGCATCACACGCACGCTTCAGTCTAAAATTTAAATAAGTATTTAACACGAGCTCAAAGATCGGATCTAGGCCCATTGCGTACACAGAAAAAATGCCTACAGATGTGGACAATGATATGTGGACACCATACAAAAAGTTGTTTTATGTTATGTTTATACCGAAAGCAGTAAACAAAAAGTGGACTTTTAAAGGTCGCTTTATTATATTAAAGTGGTTATTTTCCACGGTTCGCTAGTTAGCAGTACTAAAGCAGTGACATAGTCCAAATAATGAAATGTCATGAAAAATATTTTATTTTTTATGCTGTCCACATATCATTGTCCACTACTGTACATCTAGGCTTTAAAAATATCTGCTTATAAAATCGCCGTAGCGTAGGGGGCCTACTTATAGGATCGTGCGATGCGGCAAAAATACGATACGGAACACGACTTCAAAGCGTATAACATTAGGCCTACAAGTTCCAGTGCTAACACGGGTATAGGCTCTATACACTGAGCAAAAGAGTATCGATGAAAGTCTAGCATAAACGTTGAGTCTGTATCTACACCGGAAGCTCTCAACAGTTAAGACTTCCCCGCAATCCTGACCTAAGCGTTAACCTAAGGTTTATTGCGCGCACTCGACTGGCACCAGCACAAACCTAAAACAGTGTCAGGCGTAGTGACGCTGCGCGAAACTTTAGCAGAGGCTTTGCTTGGTATTTCAAAAAAATATGGCGTTTGAGGGGAGTGGCAGTGAATAGCTATACCAATTAGTAACGATATGGCGAAAAAACTATTTTTGCACATAATGAAACGTAAAGGCCCGCAGAGGTTCGGCACGGTACGTGTGACGAAATAGACTGAATGTTGAAATAAAAAATTTCACTCCTCATGAAATTTGTTGTCTCATCTACATGCATAGCTCGCAATCGCAGCTTTAAACCTACATGCATGTAGTCTACCTTTCAAATTGGAGAAGTCGATCAGTCCAGAAGTCCAATAGCGTTTCTCGTAGCAGCGTCGAGCCCCGATAAGCCCCATTAAGAGTAGGCCTAAAGCAGCCTCCTGCAGGGCAGAAGCGTGATCATTCTCAGCGGGGGAGCAAGAATTTTAACAGGGGGGCCGACATTTTGGCGCTCTGCTCACTGCACGACATTGATGACACTTTTCCCCTGGATGTGAACTCACAAGTGGAGCGGGGGGAGGGGAGGAGGTGCTGATAGAAATTATTTCCGCATCCAATAATATCTCGATTACAAGTAGGGGGGAGGGCAAAACGATATCAGTCATAGAGCCAGAAGGGGGAAATATTTTACTTCCTCAGAGCAGGGGGGGCAAAGGCTTAATTTCCACTCAGAGCAGGGGGGGTGCAAACCCTATATGCCAATGTTCACTTTCCTGAGAGCAGGGGGGGGGCAGAGACCCCGACAGGGGCAATGCCTCCCCTGCCCCACGCTACGCCCCTGGCCTTCTGAACTGGAGTGTCGTGAGAACTATAAACTCCAACAGGCTTGAGAAGTGGGGAAGTGGAGAGAGGAGGAGGAGGAGGAAGAGGAGAAGTGAAGAGGTTAGTGTGGCGTGTGCAGGCGTGTCGACGTGGTAGTCTGCGAGAGAGAGAAGAGCATGACTGCAGCGACCCGAGACCCTATTTAACAGTCGGAGACTTACTGCGACAGCGCCGCTGCTCGACAGGGCTGTCTAATCAACGACCGATATACAAAAGTAAGATTAACTGTGCATGTACTTATGTTGCAAGAATTGAATCTATCGCTGTGTACTGTATGTGCCTAGATCTGCATGGGGTTCATAGATAACTTGATGGGGAGAGACTGTGGAGGGAGGTACAGCCGGCGAAGTGTATGAATGGCTTTGCATAATATTATCGCGTAATTGGCTTATGACCTCAACCGTTTCGTTTCGACAATAATTATTAGAACTGCTCCAGTAGGCTGAGTGTAACTGTCTTGGTGATCGCCTCTGGAGCTGCCGATATAATCGCTTTTGTTCAATGAACCTATACAGTTTATTGAACAAAAGCGATAAAATAGCAACTAAACGACGAAGCGCTGCTAAATGTTATTAAATTTAAAACAAGTAATTGTGAGCTACGAAAACCGCAAACTACGTGCATGCTAAAATGGCCAAAAACTAAACGGCCTAAAACTAGGGCATGTATATAACCAGAGAAATGTAGCCATAACATTGCAGCTTGTATAATGTAAACTGTGCACCAATGCTGCAGTCGGTGCCTACAATCGAGCCAGGAAGCAGAACTAATGATAAAACTCCTGTCAGCGCTTGTCTGACAGCCAGTCCCCAGTAATAGCTCTGCACCTGTTTACTTGCCCTATTCCATCGACATTACATGTAATACATCATCGTTTATCGCTGGGATCTCCGTCGGCTGGGTTTTATACTTCCACTCGCCAGTAGCCTCTTCCAACTCTGAACAGTCTTACTGCTGCAGCTTGTCGGCAGCTCAACCACAGATATTAGCCTCCTGTCTACATTGCAGGTTGTAGATTACATTGTACATCGCCTTTTCGAGATTAAATTGTCTCCCAGACTGAGACGCTGCGCGTTCGTTCGTACCGACCCCAGGATTACAGTTTAACCTCGCTGACTCCAGGATATGTACTTGTAGTATAGTGCAATCAACTCGAGACATTTTAGGACCATCATCGCCGGTTGTCGTTCTTTGCTTGAGCGGCGTCATTTCGACTCAACCCAGTATAAGTTAGGCTGTACTGCCATTCCTTTCTAGAGTTGAGGTTAGCCTGCAGAAACAGATCCCATGGCTGGAGCAAGTCAGCATACGGAAAAGGTAGGCCGTGGTTTTGTGATGCTTTGCAAAAATTGAAATCTGACTACGAAACATTGCCTCGCTAATATCAAGAAGGGTCGTCCGTTGTAGTCATTTTCATTTGTTAAGTTTATAAACGTGTACTTTATTATTTGGTCGCTTTCCTCTGTGACAAGTGCGCGACTCTAATCTAGAAGTGCTGCGTGGCGCTCAGAGTCATGTCGATGACAGGGATAGCGGACGTGGTGTCCGCGCTCAAGCTCGTCACGCTCTTGAAACAAAGACTGCGCACGCGCAGGTCAAAGGCCGCGGCCCTTGTAAGTCAAGCAAGTCGTGTGGATCTGCAGAGAGCAACTGCTTGTCTGGCCGTTTGCTTGTATCACCAGCTGTCTCGTTCCACCCTCGTTGGTTTGTGTACATGGAGATATGCCTGTTACAGGGTCTGCGTGTTTACTCATTGACACACTTATTCAATCGATAGCTTCGATGTTTTTCCATGTAGACCAGAATTGTTTTTTCTCCGTGGTCGCTCGTGTTCCAACAAGCTGCAAGCAACCAGACGTTTACATTGTATATAGCAGCGGCAGCCTGCTCAATGTTGCGAGCCATGCTGTAGCCCTGCCTAAGCCTACGCGAACCTCAGTATCTTGTTTATGCATCGGTATACACTCGATGCATTGTATTTCTTACAAAATAATCGTCGTGATTGGAGCTAGAGGCTCTACGTGTATGCTGCATGCCGCGCACTCAGCTAATCGTCATTTGTGTTAGTTCTATTGTGTCGTGAGTATGGAGCCCCGCATGTGTTTTTGTCTATTTTCCTGTGCTGGACGGGTACGTAGTGCAATGTATTTTGTATATGATAAAATTATGCTACAATGTATATAGGTTCATTTTATGATTTGACACAAATCATCATTCATCCTGTTACAAGTCATTATATGCCCATGTTGAGAATAGTTAATTCGATATAATTGCCTTGGATAATGCTAAACTTAGAGAATCTCTTATTCGTATATGATATTCATAAACGGTGTCGCGTTCTATTTAAATTTTGCATTATTTTTCAAATTCCCGCCGAACCGGTTATTCTCCTATCGCAGAAGCACATAGACCAGCTCCCGGACAAGATTCTCATCGCCATCTTCAGCTATGCGCGCCTCGCCGACCTCTGTCGAGTGGCGAGCGTGTGCAAGAAGTGGCGCCTGCTGGCGTACGACAGCCGCCTGTGGACGCGCGTGTCCTTGAGGCCCGACTACAGCGGGCTGCACGTGAACAACGTGGACGCGCTGCTCGGGCTGATCAGCGTGCGCTTCGGCAACACGCTGAGATACGTGGAGCTGGCGGCCGAGCTCATCACGCCGATCGTGCTGCACGAGCTGGCCAACAAGTAGGCGGAACTCTCGGACTCGTTGCCTTCGGCGCGGGATACGAATCCCGCTCGAGCGACTCGTCGTGGGCGCATTTAAACGCGCGAGCATTTAGCGCGTCATTTTTAGTTTTTGGTCGATGCGCGTGCTTTGAATTATTTGCGAGAAATCATAATTATGAAAGTCTGAAAGGTGGACAATGCATGCTGCTGTCATGATAGTTACTGTATAGAATTGAATACAGTGACGAGGCCTGACAATGGGTGTTTATGTTCTTTCAGCTAGCACGGCACGCATTTATGTGCTGCGATCTAGTCCCGCATCTGTCGCATATCTACGGGTAGAGTTCATTATTCTTCTTACCGCGATGCGATGTGAAGTGCGTCACGTGACCTTGTGTCATGTCACGTGACCTTGTGTCATGTCACGTGACCAGATGTCCAAACCTCAAGCACATGACGCTCGATTTTTCGAACGCGATGCAGCTGCATGACTTCAACGACATGAACGCGTTCCCGTGCAACCTGCGCAGTCTCACCATCTGCCTCTCAGAGGTCATCTTCATGGAGGGCTTCATGCGCAAGGTCTACCAGCACCTCTCCTCCCTCGAGGTCCTCCACCTCATCGGTACGTCCAACTCTCTTCGTCAGAGGTTCTTCATCTCATCGATACCTTAACCATGAAACTTGAAAAAACATTTCAGTTGTAATTTTCATACTGTTAAACACAAAATTTTTACTTTAAGTTTTTTTGACAGTTTTGCCGCTTGAAAAGTTTGCTGCACGTATTTTTCTTAGCGACTGTCCATTATATATATTGAATGCAGCGCTATTTTCTCGCCCGTAATATTTGCGACTTTGATCAATTATAGTAATTGTCCAACGTTGTATGCTTACGAAAATTTTGTGTCTTATAGTATCTCTGCAGTTTTACTCTGTAGCTGATATGACTTGAATGGTGAATGTGAGAAGTTTTATGAAGCCTCCACCCCGCCTGGTGCTGGGTGGTGGGCCGTGGCTGCAGGAACGTTTGAGCTGGGTGATGAAGAAGAAGAGATCTATGAGGTGATCAACATCGGCAAGATCCAGGCACACTCGCTCAACTCCGGGCTGCAGACCTTTCTTTTTATTCCCGTCCGGCAGGGGTGACTTCTTATGAAGATTACTCTAGCCTATTTACTAGTCAAACGGTTCCATCTACCCTGTTCCATGTCCCAGGCACCTTTGAGCTGGGCGATGAAGAAGAAGAAGAGATCTATGAAGTGATCAACATCGGCAAGATCAAGGCGCACACGCCCAACCTGCGCCTCATCAACCTCTACGGCATCTCGTTCGTCGACGACTCCCATCTGGAGCAGCTCTCCTCAAACTGCATCCACCTCGAGTGTCTGGCTTTGAACTTCTGCCTCAAGGTTAAGGGCAGCGCGCTCAAGACGCTCATTCAGCGCTGCAAGAAACTCAAGACGCTACTGCTCCAGCACTGCGGTAGGGGGAAAGAGGGGGGGGGGAGAGGAGGGGAACCATGGTAAGCTGGTGGGCGGTACGGGCGGGGCTGTGGCTTGGAGGATGATACAATTGTGGTGAAGGGCAATGTTTGATTTTTATGTGTCTGTGGAAAAAATTTTAGTCTAGAATTTCAGAATTTTTGTTAAAGCTATCACTGAAAGCTGCCAATATCCTCTTGTTAGATATTCAAAGAAGAATAATTTGTCTAAAAAATATTTTATTATTCTTATTGATTGTGAACGAGTTGTGATTCATCGAATGGTTCTGCTATTCATATAACTTATCTCTTGCATATATTTTATGTAACGTTAAATTCTTATCCTTGATCTAAACCTAACCTAACCCTAACGCTACTAACAGAGTTTGTTTGCGTGACCCCTGCAGCGCTGGAGGACCGCTACATGACCCAGGTCGAGTGGGAGAGTTCAAGAGTTCACGAACTTGACCTGACCTCGACAGAGCTGTCTGGGGAGTGCCTCATGGATGTCCTGTGCCGCATGCCCGGCTTCACCTTCCTCGGCCTCGGCTACTGCGAGTTCTTCGACGACAAGGTACTGGACGGCGCAACGCTGACCTATTGCCTCAACTGTTTGTTTTGTTTTAGACTAATTTTTAAAAATCATTTGGTCTTCAGTCTCTAATAAATAAGTCATTTGATTTGACTTAAAGACCAAGATTTTGAACATTATAGATCCTGGGAGATTTGATCTAACTAATATTGCACAGATCCTAGGCGAGCTGGTCCAGCGCGGCAAGCTGGACTACATTCGCGCGATCGACATCAGTCACACGGTGAACCTGTCTGAGCAAGCCATCCTACAGTTCATCAAACAGCGCGGCCGCCTCATCGAGGGTCTCATGATCGCAGGGAAGGAGAAGCTCGCTGAACAGTTCTTCCTCAACGTCATCCCCTTCCTCAAGAGGATCAGGTAAAGACCGGCTTCATTCATCATACTCTTGTGCTATTTTTAGACCGAGTTTCTGTAGGGAGAGGTGTTGATATGTCGGACGATAGATTCGTTAAAATTTTTTTAAAAGATACGTATTGTTGCCATTCTGTGTGTTGTGGCTGTGTGGGATACGTGGTGTTTATAGAGGTACTGCTCTTTGGAGCGCCCTGTAGCTACTGTTGAACAAGTTTGTAGTGTGTGCGATCTTGCATGTTTTTTACAGGCTGCTGGAAAAAGGGACCTTTTGTTATTGATGTGTAATTGTGATGCAACTCTCTGCACAGGGTGCTGGTGTGCTACAGGGTGCTATGAATGCTACAGGGTGCTGGTGTGCTACAGGGTGCTATGAATGCTACAGGGTGCTGGTGTGCTACAGGGTGCTATGAATGCTACA
>JAQIWG010001879.1:0-22440 GCA_034695025.1 Chamaedrilus cognettii | reverse complement strand
TTGCGGCGCTGCGGATTGCGGCGCTGCGGATTGCGGCGCTGCGGATTGCGGCGCTGCGGATTGCGGCGCTGCGGATTGCGGCGCTGCGGATTACAGCATTGCGTCAATGCGGCGCTGCGTCAATGCGGCACTGCAAAGTTGTATAAATCAGGCATTGTGCCATTAGCGTTGAGTAACGAATGAAATTGAACGGATTGACGATACAGAACGACACCATTATAATAAAAATACATTATGCATGTACTTCGGCGGAATTTTTCAACTAAAAGTTAAAACACTCAACCAAAACTTATATCTCGAGGCTTTGGCGCTAAAGGTGCATATCTGCAGCGGCGGTCAAAAAGAAATATAGGATTTTCAAAGTTTGGACTTGAATTATAAATCATCATGTCTGCGCCAGTTAAAAAGGCGAATTACAAAGTTGTAATGTGTATAAAAGGAGTTGATCCCATTACATTGCATTTGAATAACATTTCCTGCGCTTGATAAACAAGCTGTAAACACGGAGAGAGTGCAACTTTTGCTGCTTTTGTGCACATCTAGCTAGAGGTCTACGCCGACTTGACATAATCGGCGGCGGGGCGCCGGGTGTTTTGGCGAAGGCGCGCTGGCCGACAAATCTCGGCGGCGGCGTTCGGCGGTGTTCGGCGGCGTCTGGACATTAAAAGGCCTGCTACCCCTCCCCATAAAAATCGTTTTTGAATCTATTTGCAATATTACTATTGGTGAAATTACTAGACCAATGTAAAGAATTAGACGATTATTTAGTTATGTGTCTGAAGTCAGGCCTTAATTTATACTTCATTGGTTATTCTGCAATATAGTGAAGAAAAATGATGAAAAAGGTTTCAAAATAGCCCCATCTTGCTAATGCATATTAAGTAAAATATCTGACTAGGCGTTAAATCTTCTATACGTCAAACACCTTTTTCACAAACCTTGTATTCCTTAATAATATAAGCAAATCGCCAGAAACGCCTTCTAGAGATGACCCAGGGCCGCAAACGAGGCAGCGAAGCAGTGAAGTAGCAAACCAGCGAAGCAGCGAAGCCGCAGCCGCGATGCATTTAACTAAAATGTCCGACTTTGGGTTCACATCGAGTATTTCTATCTGCACATTCTTGACAACAGTGGACTTTTCGTCAATTTGTCAATTTATAGCTGCACCCCCTGGAAGACTATTTCTTTTCCTTACAGGACTATCGAGCGGGGGGATAACGGGGGGTAATGATAGACACTTTTTGACTTCTGTGTAGATCTCAACAGTTTGGGGGGTTGGGGGGGTTTGAAAAAAATGCGGGCCATTCTTAACAATACTTGAATTTTTTAAGTAAAGTTCTTGTCATTTTCACATCATTTAGTAACTAAGCATTTCGGTATATAAAACTTCGCAATTGAAGATCTTTGACTACACATTTCAGGATTCGCCTTTCTGAGGCAAAGGCTAGATTTTAAGGTTTTGATGCAAAACTATGCACGTCAGAAATTTTTTATATTTGCTGGCGTCAGGGAACTATTAAAATATATGGCGTTTTACAAATTATGAATGGAATACACAATTTTTTGAGTTTCATTTTTTGGCACATGATGCATGAGGTTGTAGTGGCCAACATATCGATCGACCAGTAGGGCTCAAATTGGCCCTACTGGTTGCCCTGAACAGGGCTGAAGGGGCCCCTAAGGAGCTCGTGAGGCCGCGTACGTTTATCGTCTTATGTAAGTTTCAATTTCGAGCTTGTGGTCGGCGGCGCGCAGACCAATCGTCTGCGGCGGCGGCGGCGCGCCGACAAAAAAATATCGCCGGCGGCGGGAGCAAAATACCGGCGGCGGCGGCGCGGCGCGGCCGACGCAGGGGTCTACTTCCACACCCGCTTCTGCACATGTGCATCTTTGGCTCTCAAATTTGTCGTTTACTGTGACCGCTGTAAATCGCTTGTGCACTTATAGCAGCCAAATTACCGTCAACTTATGCTTGCGCACTAACTTGTAATAAAGTCTTTCACGCACTTCTAGCAGCCAATAATTATTGTCCACCGTAACCCTATTAGTAGGGCATTAGCATACTAGACTTAAATCGAGTTAAGCCTAGGCAAGCATTCAAGCATCCGATTGTAATAGTCTTTGTTACTATACGCGGCGCTTAAACTACATGTACAGCCCCCGCCCCTCTCCTTCCATACTAACAAACCATTCACTGAACTATAAGCCCAGACTCTAATGATTTTAAATAGCATGCTATGTCAAAGGAATTGTTGTTCGCGGAGATTAGGCCTATTATAATTGCATTGTTATGCCTGTGTGCCCCTAGATTAATTTTTGAAGGAAGAACCGGGGTGACAGAAATTTTGAGGTTTCGGCGTGTCAGAAATTCCTGGGTTTCGGCGTGACAGAAAAGACATGAGCCAGTATACATGTAGTCCTACTGTAATTTACGTTCTATGTACATACATGTAACGGTTTATGCATATGCAATCGCATATGCATAAGCCGTTTTTCTTTTCTTCATTATGTCTTTGTTTATATTATGTCGATTTCTGGGTTTTCAGAAATTCCTGGGTTTCGGCGTGACAGAAATTCCTGAGTTTCGGCGTGATAGAAATTCCTGGGTTTCGACGTGACAGAAATTCCGAACCCCAGGAATTACTGTCACGCCAAAACCCAGGAATTTCTGATACGCCGAAACCCTGGAATTTATGACACGTCGAAATCAAGGCATTTCTCTCACGCCGAAACCCAGGAATTACTGTCACGCCGAGATCCATGAATTACTGTCACGCCGAAATACAGGAATTTCTGTCATGCCGAAACTTAGGAATTACTGTCACGCCGAAACCAAGGAATTTCTGGTACGCTGAAATCCAGGAATTTCTGTCACGCCGAAACCCAGGAACTTCTTTCACGCCGAAACCCAGGAACTTCTGTCACGCCGAAACCCAGGAATATCTGTCACGCTGAAACCCTGGAATTTCTGGCACGCCGAAACCCTGGAATTTCTCACACGCCGAAACCATAGAATTTCTGTCACACCGAATTTCTGAAAACCCAGGAATCAACATAATATGAATAAATAAATAATGAAGGAAAGGAAATGGATTTGCAATCACCATGCCGTTGCATGTAGGCGAATAGAACGTCAATTACAGTAGGCATACATGTGCTCATGTCTTGTTAGTCTAACGTTGTTTATGCACCTTTGGCGCTAAACGAATTGTATACCTATATGTTGGTTTATGCACTTCTAGCGGTAGAACCGTTTGCATAAGTGCGCTTATGCACTTTTAGTTTTAGAGAACATTCCAAAACAGCTCAAAAATGACAATCAAAAGTCTATTTTTCTCCTTTATCTTAATATATTAAGCTCTAAAATTTTGCAGTATAATAGAGTACATCGTAATACAACTTTGTGCAATCACAGATCCAGACTGATAAATTGTTCTTTTATGCACTTTTAGTACTAAACCATCGATCTTTCAACCAATCACGTGGCATTAGATAAATATTTGCTCAAGCTTTCAGTGTGCTGACTGGCCGAGCTATTACATCACAACCACAGACTAAATTTCAATTCTTGATTGAAGAACTTATAGAGCATTCATGGATGCGAGTAAGAGGGGGCGATTAACCGCGCGGTCATCTTACCCTCAGCTTTCAGAGTAAGGAGAATAGGAGAACATCTAATCTTCCATTCACGAGATGCAAGAAATCTCCATGTTGTCTCTCATAACGTCGTACGTCTCACGTATCCCTCTTACGGCTCACCGCATCTGTAATCGCACTTCTTCGATTTATTGATTGACTTTATTTATTTATTTATTGTTTTTCACACTTCACTATACTACCGCGGCGATATTTTTACTCGACCAACGCGGAAGATCGGCGAGAATCACGCGAGTGGTTTATTCTCGATCTAAAACCTAAACCGAAACCCCTCATGTACGGTTGCCAGATTTTCATCCTTCAAATAAGGATACAAAATATTTGTAGAATCATGCATGATTAAATTTTTTCGCTACTTTGCATAAACCATATTAGGCCTACTTGTTTTTCACTACATTAATATCATTTAGTGTAAAAAAAATTGTCCAGCGATTTACGTGCGCTTGCAACAAGATCTATAGCCAACTGTGAATGCTCTGTGCCGCTAGGATTAGGCTATTGGATAATATTTAAAACTTTACAGGTCAAATCTTTAAAACAAAATACAGCTTTTTTTGTAATCAGCTGACGAAAATTTATCCCTGGGCTCAAATAAGGGACAATTGGCATCTCTTATGCCCTTCAGAAGGGACAAGGGACAAATGATCTCAAATAAGGGATGTTCCTTAAAATAAGGGACGTCTGGCTACCCTACCCCCGTGGCGGTGCGAGCGAGCCCCGACCGGCCCCGACCATCCTCCCGGTGGCGGATTTTGGGGAGGGGACAGGGGGGCTTGGGGGAGGTTTTAGAGGGCTTCAATGTCTTAGAGGTCTTAGAGGGTTCAGTTAATTTATTTAAGGAAAGCACATTCAAGTTAAAGAATTGAAGGCATTTCAATGAGGATTTAGGGGTGTCAAGTTCGACCTGTTTTGGTTTTCATGCCAGTCCCTTCAAGCCTTCCTTTTCGGTGTTAAAATTCGTGAAATCTTGTTAAAATAAATGAATAAGGAGTAAGTGCCACCCACCCCCACCGCCGGTCGTGAGCTTGTGCTCTGCATGGGATAAAAAGGGTTCTGGCAGTATCCTTTCTCGCCCGATAGTGAATTGTACACGGGAGAAGGAGAAATTTTTACGGGGGACTTGAGTTCTCCCAAGCCCCCCAAGTTGTGGAAGGCTGGACCAGCTACTGGTCCCTCCCCACCTCCTGCCATGGACCGCTTCCAGGGCGACCCCCGCCCGACCCGCCGTCCGCCTCTCGTCGCCCGGCGGCTCCGCCACGCTCCGGGCCGGGCCGCCGGGCGCCAAGGGTCGGGCGATGTTTTGGGTAGACTTGTAAACTGGCCGAGGGGCGGCACATTCCGCCGTCGTGTTGCATTAGTGTCGGCGTGAGTCGCGGCTAGAAGCGCAACAAAAATGCTCAAGGCTTGGGGATAGGGATGTGAGCAAATGTGGGAAAAATGTTGTTTCTGCGTATTTTCAATGGTTAGGGTTAGGGTTGGGATTATGCTTATATTAGGTTTAGGGTCAGTTTTTGGGTTAGTTTTGGGGTTTAGACTAGGGTTAGAGCTTGGTGTTAAGGTTGGGGTTGAGTTTATGATAAATCCTGTTTGTTGCATAACTAGCAGTGAGTGTCGGCGGCGTGGCAGGAGTATTTACGAGCCGAGCCGCAGTGGCTGCCGCCGATGATGTAGTGACGGGCGAGGAAGAGTAGAAGTACGCCACTTAGGCGTTGGATACTTACTCTAGTCCGTAGAGGCGCCAAATACCCGCGAGTATAGTGCTCAATCCGGGTAGGGTATACTGAATGTAGAGGATTTTACGGTTGGAAGGGGTGGGGAGAGACGCTGGAAGAAAGGAGGAAACATGCATGGTGGTCTAAAATGCTCTTCGACATAATTATAGGCCTATCTGAACTTTCTAGATTTTTCGATTGGTGGGTTTATAATCTGTGATCTTAAACCAAATTATTAAACATCTCAACAGAGCAAAAATCACGATTTTCTCCAGTGCGTAGGTCGATTAGATTCGATATTTCTCAGTCGCTAAGTCTTAGCATGTACCTGTATATGTGTACCTATTCGGTATTTACCCTGATCAACAAGTCTCAAATCATTACGTTTAAAGTGTCATAACAATGGGTATATTATTGTAGGACGTAAAATAGATTTCATTAAATTATGTATTAGTTAGCATAACCATAATTGTTGACATAAATAAATAAAATGTATGTAGGTGACAGTTGCCTGTTAATTTGACCTCAGTCTACAATACTCTACTTTGAAGCAATCTCCCTCAATAATCACTGTTTTTGCAAAGGCCGCAAGCATGCCTGCAGTTCTGCAGGAGTAGGCCTAGACAGAAAAGTATTGTGTTCTTGGATATCGAACAAAATTTGCTCATCGCTGGCTGCATAGCCCTCGTGGGGGGGGGGGGGGGGGGGGGGGGGGGGGGGGGGGGGGGGGGGGCCCCCCCCCCCCCCCCCCCCCCTCTCCACTTCTGCCTCCCGCCCATTACCCCTGCGGCCCACCCTTGACCCCAACCGCCCATCATGCCGATCATCCTTAATATAGCACTGACTCTGGCCGTATAGCGAGCCACTAGTCGGCCAGTCACAACTTGCGCCACTTAACGCCGCCGTGAACTAATCGTATGTGACTCGAGACACGAGGTTTCGCTGCTGCCATCTCGAGGCATGCAGTCCGCAGGGGGAATATTCTACATCACCCAGAGTAGGGGTGGGGGGAGATGGCGGGAGGAGGGGATGGGGGGCGGGCGGAAAGGAGGGAGCTGATTCAATTCGAAATACAGAGCAGAATGGCGAGCCCTGAACATTGCTGGCATGAGTGCAGTTTTGATGAGTTAGATGCAATTTTCAAGTCGCACATTCGCATTAAATAAATTCGCGTACGCACCGTCAAAATAAAATGCAAGTTTATCAATGTCCACGGTGCGCAAACAAGACTAAGCCCATAGTCTTGGTTCCGCGCGGCGCTCAATAATTGTAATTAATATTGCAATAGTAGAATAACTTAAAAGTGCTATTATTATTTAGCGCGCGTTGACAGAGCGGATAAAAGTTGCGATCACACGTCTCACATGCACGCGATCCATCACGTCATGTCACGCGTTTTGTAAGCGCGAAATTGCTCAAAACAATCAAACCGAGGATCACGTGGAATGAGTGTGCCACACTTCAACGTGCCGCCTGTTGAAAACACGTGGTGTACTAAATCGCTTGCATCCGACGCAACGTTGCTTGCTTATATATGTATCTTTTATTCGCACAAAAGTGTAGTAAACAATTTCATAGAACGTCAAGAAAAAAAAATAACAAAAATCAAGAGTTGCAATAGCACTGCAGCCCATGACTATACAAATAGATTATATGTAATGCGTTGAACATAAAAGTCAACTTAATTTGATTTTTAGAGGTGTAGAACAGAAGGATTTCTTACAGCACGAATGAAATTGTAAAAGAGCGCAAACAAAACTGAAGGATTTCACTCAACTAGCCTGTAGGCTACATGTAGGCTGGACAAAACTTGTAGCGTTATGTTCGACTTTTTTGTTAACCTGTAGGCATAATAGGCCTTTAGGACAACGCATAGCCTGGCCGCAAAAACCCAACCTTAGGCCTACCGCTCATAATCTGGAACATACACTTTAGTTCACGCACCCCCGTGCGTTCCCACACGAGTCGTCTTCACTTAGGTACGCGCAGGCTAGACGATGTCGGCGATGCTTTCATTGCCCACATTACACGGTGTTGTGTTACAGTTGCATTACAGTTTACGTTGCCGTCTATAACATTGCCGACGAACGAGACGCGTGGCGCTGCCATTAGACGAAACAAAATGTTGCCGAGTGACGTTACGTTTTACGATAATTTCCTCGCACGATAATTGCTATTGACGGACGTAATGGCGTCAATGGTCTAACCAATGGAGTGCGGGCGCCGCCACCCGGCGCCTTTATACGCAGACAACCCCCAAAGTCCCAACAAGCCAGGGGCGGATCCAGCCAGTCATCCTGGGGGGGGGGGGGGTTTGATCCAAAATCAAGATTTTTCCTTCTTTTGGGGGGGGGGGATTTCCTTCAAAAGCGACAGTCTGGGGGTGCGATTTCTCCTCGAACGCACTCCGCTACATTACAATTCATTTTTTTGGGGGGGGGGGAATCGCCCCTTTCCGCTCCCAACCAGTGCTCTGGGGGGGGCCATCGCCCCCATCGCCTCCTCCCCTCCCCCCGTGGATCCGCCAATGAAACGAGCTTTATTTTATATTCGGATCCTTTAATTGGCCTTTCCGAACGTAATCATTATTCCGAGTTTATTACTTTAAATTCAACGAAACACATTCAATTCGCTGCAGGGTCTAATACTTCTGAATCAATAGAATCAAGTAATACACATAGTTTAAGGGAAAATGCCTGAGGTTCACTTTTTACAAACGCGGGCGCATTGCCTTATATGTTTTCGCGTATGGGCCCTTTAGGCCTACGCTTTTAATCTCTCCATTTCCGTTCATATCATGGATTTCTGATATTGGTTGAATCGCAGCAATTAAGCAAAATCTAATATGTGGCCATGGTCTATCAAGCTGTAATTTATAATAATAGGCCTACAAAGCCTACTTAGTATAGGCCTACTTCTCAGCGTACGTGCAGCTGCAAACTGCTGAATAGCGCACGCCCGCATGATCGAAGCGAAATTGAAATCATATGAAAATATTTTTTCAACGGACGCCGCTAACCAGTCATACCGTCATACAATGTCATGCATAGTTTCCAAACTGCCTACTAAGAATGCGAAGTCGGACTTCGTTACAAATAGAGGGACAGACCCTAAGTATCTCCCACGTCCAAGCGAGAATAGTAAATTGCGGATGAAGGCTGATTACCCCTGCAGGTCCGGGAATAAAGAATTGACCTGCAGCTCAGATCTTCCCGCACGAAGGGGAGCGGTTTTGTGGTAACCCTCTTGCACAGAACCGGACTGTAATAGTCTTGCTACTACACACAGTCCTTAAACTAAAATTCCCCCATTGCGGATGAACGTAAATGTAGGCAAAATACGCAGAGGCGACACCTTGCGAATATTCGGCAATTAACTCTTGTTTATTATCCCTCGCTTCGATCTGCTTTTTGCGATTTGACAAGTGTCAAACCGCGCGATGGAAAGGCTTCCAATATAATTATACTCCCGCGATCATCCAAGTGTTCGTGCATGCGAGAGAAATAAAAAATACGGAACAACTTGTGGACTAACGCCACAACGCAATAATGATGATTTCCTGTCCTTGCTGGGAGCAGACCACATACCATGCCTACTCGGACTTAGACCGAACGCATAATCCTTAAAATATTTATCACCTGTTTCGCCGGTGGGGGTTGTAGTTAAATGCCCTTATGTAGTAAAAAAGACTAAATATTACAATTCGATGCGGCGCAAAAGAGCTGGCACAAAACCGCTTCCCCGTATTTGGTCCCCTTTTACGACTCACCCGGGGAGCTCTGGGCTGCGAGCCAATTATTAGCTTCCCGGATTGCATCGTGTGTATTGGGTTCCGACGCTAACAGCATCGCTTAGGCCCTCGATCCCGATTCAATACGGACCATTACGCGTGACATTGTGAGCTCTACTAAATTTAGTCATTATCCAGTGCAGGTCTAAGTGTAAATCGCACATTGCCGCGGCTGAATAAATCGTATACGAGTGGCGTGTACGTGATGCGTGGAGCATGAACTAGGTTATGTGACAGCGGCGGTCTGGACAATTCTTGTCGCTCGGCAGTGCCGTGCGCGGCAGTGTCAGAGTTTGCATGCTACCTACTTGCTTGCCCCCTTCCCTCGCATACCGAGGCGTCAGACGCAGGCTGCCGCATTCATCACCAGCGAAGCGCGTGTTTTGACGTCCGTGTCGCTTCTCTACGACAACAACAAGCTGCGTGCCGAGACACTGGGGAAGTGAAAACAACGAGACTAACAAGCGCGAAACTATAATTCACTTGGAAGGCGCATACGTGGGGATTAAAGCGGAGATAGAATCCAGATCAAGTTAGAATCACTAACGAGACTGCATGTCTGAAGCGGCTGTTCGTTGAATCAATAATTAGAGAAGGACTGAAAGGATGCCGATGCCACTAGGCCTGTGCGTAAAAGACATAGGCACATGGGCATTGGGCATTTGGGCATCCTTTCGGCTTTTCTCGAAGAATTATTTGTGAGTTTCTAAGGTTCGATTGGGTCGCCGTAAACGAGGGGCACTCGCGTCTAGGCGTATTCTCAGAAATTGCGCACTAAATGAATATTAGAGATGAAGTAAAACGAGTAATTGTGTTAAAAATTAGTCAACCGGCAATATTTTAGTAGCAACAGTAGCATGATACAATGATAGTCCATGCTGCATGGTGCATGGTGGTAGCTAAATCAGTGCGGCATCTAATGTTTATACCTGACAACAGCGACTTGAATTACAGAGCTGACGAGCGGATGAAAGCTACACGGACCTGGCGCCAACCGCAGCGGAAGTGAAGGATGGGCTTGGCGCTCCAAGGCGCCGTCGTTGACGCTGTAGTCACGCACGACGTGATGACGTCACGATGTCACGACGTCATCACGGGCCAGGCCGCGGTGACGCTGATTGCCGGGCGCGCCGGACGTCGTTGGCGGCGTGCGCGCCTTTGATCAGCGCGTCGATGTCCACGGCGGGCCGTTGCAACGTAGTTTCTGCGTCCTCTATTATAGACCGAGTCTCGAGAAGTGAACGATCCCGACACATATATGTTGCAGTCATTCTTGAAGCAATCCCTTGTACATTTTTGGATGTAGTATATATAAAAAGCTATGCTGTATACTCCCGTTTGCCGTATACGTATCGGATGCATGGTGAGGTATGAAGGAAGCAGATATTACCATTGATAGACATAGAAAATTTAAATGTAGAAAATCAGTCAGGTCTCACATGCATAGAGCCGATTTGCGGCTGTAACAATTGATTCATCACTATAATAGAAATTGCAATTATTCTAGGCCTAGCATTAATGAATCCAAGATCTTCATTTATAATTTCATCTTATTCTGTGAGTGACTTCTTCAATCCACAACAAACTGTCATTTATTTTCACTAATTTCCCCTCAAATAATTTGTTGCTGGCTGCATGTCAAGGACTGCAAGATTCAGTCTTCAGGGTGAATATACGCTTTTCTCTACCACTATTTTTCAGTATTTACGGTAGAATCGACCCCCCTTCTCTTCCACGCGATAACTTCACTCTATCAAGCATCTGTGCGGACAACGACTGCGTAGTTGTTCGAGGATTCAGAGCACGCAAAGACGCGGACTATCAAGCCTATCATCATCATTACCAGCACAAGTCTGCGTGCTGCGTGTTGCCAGCACCGTCATCATCGTTGACGGACACGGGCAGGATATGATGAACCAGTGGGGCCGTGGCGGGGTTATGATGCCACAACATGTCATTATGTGCACAGAGCCTTGGCATCAGCTTCAGCTTCATGCTATATCATTAACTAAGCATGATATTTCGGCGCGCATTCAGGCTATTTTGAACAGGACTGCAGAATATGTCCAATCGAAATCAAATATATTTGATCAGGACCACTATAGCAAGTGGAGTTACACTTAGCCATGTTTGTAATCCTGAACAACAGGCGCCGAGTAGAGCGTACAAAACACTCGAAATACGCTCATGTACACAACCCTATGCAACCATACATGCGGGCCGCTCTATTGACGATGACATATTGCAATATTTTTCATAGAGTACTGTTACGAAATAGGTTCATGAAATACTTTCATTGTATGACAAGCATCAGCAATGTCAGCCTTCGTCAGCATCTTGAGTTGCGGATCTCTAAATTTGAGATGAATCTCCGTGTGTAAACGCATCGGATTGTAATGGAGATACACAGTCATTTGTATCTAAATACTTTAGTATGTGCACATTCTTCTTCAAAGCAACACGCCGTGTGGCCTCACGTTAACATAGTCCTAGATACAGCTTTTGCAAGTTGCCAGCAGCTGTTTATTCACTTGCTTCCAAGTGCCCCCTCAGCAGCGCTAACGACCCGAGACCTCTCATTCTGATTTCGCGGCGTTCTCCTATAAAACAGGTTCCGCTAACACGTTGTTGATACAGCGGCGTCCACAGCTGCGTCTTCAAAGCGCGTCCATTCCCGCGGGACGGCGCGTATAGACCACTCCGTCTGCGGCCGACACCACTGCGCGTCACGCCTCTTTCATCGTCCGTGGCGGCGGTGCCACAAAACGCGCGTTGCCGTTCCGCCCCGCCGTTCCGCCCCGCAGGCATCAAGTCACGCGTGGCGCCCATTGAAGTCCGCCCGCGTGCCGGGCCGGAAGGGACCGGACCGCGCGAACCGTTGGCGCTGTAGTGTGGATGGGAATCACCGCGTAAACTTGATTTATTTGTGCTGATGTAAGGTCGACATCGGGGGGAATTAAGCTGCGACTGTATACGTACGGCAGTTATAATGATTGTTTTTGCAATTTGAGGCGATAGGTTGTATTGAAGATGGCTTGATATGAGAATTAAGCTGAGGAGAAGCTAAGCGAAATAATTATGAGAAATAAAAGAGAGATGGCAATTAAGGTGTACAATTTCTTAGCAGATTGTAGGTTGCATATTATTGACTATGGTAGGGCATACGATTGTTTTTGTTTCAAAATGCAATTTGTAGGCTAGGTCTACTTGGTGAATGTGTGTACTGTAGAGTTAAGATATTGCTACAGATAATTGCATCTACCCCACCGGCCTGTTGTAAACGATTTGCGGCAAGGAAGCCTGATAGCTGGCCTATATAGGCCTATGTACACACAGCATTGCCCCAAAGGATGAGATGATTGCAAAATCTTCAAGGATCTAATACAAACTCACGCTGCTTCATCATTGAGCAGTCCCGTTAAAGCCATTATAGAGTAAATATTATGCGAGGAGAGCCGTCATTGCCGGACTATAGACTTAATCTCCAGCCTCGCGGAGACCGAGCGTGGGTGTGCAGTTGTTGTCGGACGGACGCCCATCGATCATCCTCCCCGAGCTGTCAGGTGGAAGACCATTTAGCGTCCGGCCGACGCGCGCAGTAGCGCCGGGGTCGCGGGTGGGCCTCGAGAGTCACGCAGGGTCGTTGAACAACGTGCTGTGCGCTGGCACGCATGCCATCAAACATGGCGGCAGCCGTAAACATGGCGGCAGCGTCAAACATGGCGGCAGCGGGTCAAATATGGCGGCAGCATCAAACATGGCGGCAGCATCATCATAGCGTCATGCGTTATGAAGACGTTATCATAATAACGTCAATGATAACGTCATTGACGTTATCGACGCGATAACGTCAATGACGTTGCGTCTGCGCCTGCGTCAATAACCATTGACGCAGGCAATGGTTATCCGAATCAAATTATTTCAAAACAATCGTGAGCTATGCGTTTCACTCCGTTAATTTATTGTTATTTGGGATAAATGATAATAACTCTGCGATCGTGATAGGTATTGATATTGATTCATAAGTTCATGACGATTAGCTGCTTGTAGTGTTTCAAATGCTATATAGTTGTAGTTTCAAGTGCTATATAGTTGTAGTTTCAAATGCTATATAGTTGTAGTTTCAAATGCTATGTCGTTGTAGTTTCAAATGCCAACGCTAATGCTAATGCAATTGGGCCTATAGCTTTCTCTTCTAGACCACATTATTAAGAGATTGTTTTCATCGTTGGCAGGTCCGGGTACGCGCTGCAATAATTATCACTGCTCAATGGTCATACAAAGGTCGTCGTTTCGACGTCGTACAAAGGTCGTACAAAGGTCGTCGTTTCGACGTCGTTTCAACGTCGTCACGCGACGGCGGATGTTTGCGCAGACGTAATGCTAAGTTGCCAAGTTGAATCACTCCGCTGATCTAATAATTATTGTCGTTCGTGGGTGCAGCGGCTTCAGCAATCACTGCGCATGTCCACGCGCATGCGCAGTGGCGAAATGCGCCGGTGACGCAATAGCGATGAGGTCAGTATTACAATCTTTATTTCACCAGCGAAGGTATTACAATAACAATGCGGTCAAATTAAGGTAAAAACAGTGGTTAAAGTGGCGGGGAGCGCACGGGAGCGGCGCTCCCACTGGTCCCAAAAATCTGGGGTAGCGCTCGCACTGGTCATAAGTGGACGGAACGCACGGGAGAGGGCGGAACGCACGGAAGTGGACGGAACGCACGGGAGCGGGCGCTCCCACTGCTCAGACCAGCGTTCCTACTGCTGAGCATGAAAGATGCGGAAAAACGGAGATGATGATAAGACACAAAATCAAGAAATGGTAGGCTATAGGCATGAATAAAGCGTCTAGTGCCAAGTTGATTGTTATGTTAAGTGACAGATATCTCAAATCTCTAACACTTTTAAAGAACTGATGTGACGCGAAAAGTTTCTGTGAGCACCCCCTCCCCCCCCCTTCTCCCCGTTGAACAATTCCTGTACAGAGAAGAGTAACTGTTAAACAAAAAAAATTATCGCTCCCACTGGTCTACCGAGACACTTTAATCCCTGGGTAAAAAACTTCAAACAAACAAAACTTCAAACAATACATAGGCAACACTGAAGCCTAAACATGACTTTGAGAGCGCATCAGTAACTAATATTTACATAATTGTCCAGGAATATTCCTTAAAAGAGTTTTCAATGTCTGTTACGAATCAAAAATTAGAAAGGAATCATCTATGCTATTTTTGAAGAAATTCGGCGCGTTCCTGCAGTCCAATCGGAAAAGAAATTTGCAGGATTGCAGTTCCTGTCGCTCAGCTTAGCACAAAATTGAAGGGTGCGTCACGCTTTGTGACACTTTTGAAGAGCAGGAGAGATGAGCTGAGACTATCTAAGGTTTCTCAGGAAACAAGTAGGCCTAACCTCTCAGCAACCGTCGAATGCATTTGGTTCCCTGAGAAAGCATAAGACAATGCGCACCGACTAATACTGACATTAATTTCAGTAGAATGAATGGGCAAATTCTAAGAGGGACGAAGTTTCATTAGTACTTTTTCAACGCAGCTGTTTTAATTTGTTCATTTAAGATCTCGCATCAGCTACCCAAATTATTAATACATCGCGATATTTTTATTGACGTTTTACCTACATGACTTACTTTTCAAATTTTAAAATACGAAAATAAACCTGAACGCGTGCAAGGTATCACAAAATTTAATATTACCGGTGCTATAACAATAACCTGATAACAGTAACATGACTAACTTCTACATTCTAACAACAAACCACATCGTTAACTCAAAGTTGAACGCTTTCAAACTGCTGCTAGTTGCTACACACGAAACTCAATGGCTGCGATGCTAACGTAGAAAGCAAGTACAAAATATGTGCATCAACTACAATACAGAGTTGTCTATGGATCCATTTTTCATGACCCGATCCGCCATAAATTTCATCCGACCCACTTTGACCCACGTCAGCGTGCTGAAATGTCGACCCGACTCAACTCACCAGCATAGGTTGAGCTGACCCAACTTCCGACCCGTATTTGTCGCCAGAATTGTATTTTGCGAAGCTTTAACGGATAGCTTTAATTTTGTTGTTGCTATGCACTAATATGAATGTGATGAAATAAATTTACCTTAAGTTAGTTAATTATGCAATTCACAATTCAATACTAGTTTGTAGGCCTAGTTGTAGTATAATATTACATAGTCCATTATTAACATCAGTGTAACGTAAGCATCAAACGCATCATGAAATGACCCGACATAAACCATTGAATTCTGAACCCGACCCGACCCTGGGGCCGTAGTCACCATAGCGGCGACTTCTTAGCTGGAGCGAGGGCTGAGGTCGCGCCATCCAAAAACACACGCGCGGCATTGGCAAGTTAGCTGGAGCCACCTCAACACTCGCTCGAGCTAGGCAGTCGAGACTATGGTGACTACGGCCCCTGAACAGCTACCCGACCCGACCCGCGGTCGACCCGACCATGGACAACTCTGCAACAACGGCATGTTCCAGCACACCGCACAAGGTCGTACAAATTCTCAAGAATGCCACATTACTCTGTTGTCATTAAAATATTCGTTTATCATACTTGTGCTATAGCCTAATTGTTGTTGTGCTAAGATGCGTGAACACGCGCTGAGATTAAGATTACTAATGTTGGTATTCACCATTGCGAGTTAACCTCGAGTTGGCTCAATCGGCGGATTGAGTGACGTCACGCTAGGCATAGGAGATTGACAACGGTCACGCTCAACTCGCCGATTGACCAACTCGAGGTTAAGTCGCAATGGTGAGTACGGATATAAGACAGGCATATTAGGTCATTTGACAAACAGACTGAGCTTCATTTTATCAAACCAGTTGCATTAACATTATTTTCAGGGTAGATTTGGTATCAAGTCCATAGTTATTAAGCTTAATAAATGACAAAATAGAGTGTGTAGAAACAGCGTTCTAATGCGGGCCTCAGTCCACTTCTCTCATCCACTTGTTTGCACCAATTTCACTCCAGCAGGAGACAGATTAATGTGATCTCGGGCACAGTTATTGATCTATGGGCAACTGGGCAAAACAATTCCTAGAAGTGACATTCAAGCTCCGCTGGCCCATAGAAATGATTAGGCTTGGGCCTAGAAAGTTTTCCAGACTGCACTGCTTCGCACAATATTTAATTGAGTAAAATTCACGCTCAGATCAATAATCGAAAACGTCTGCAGAATTATATGCGGCAGTAGCGATGATATTAGTTGCATTCACATATGGGTTAAAGAAGGATGGAACGTGCCAGACCACTAGGGTCAACGCGTGAGAGAAACAATGATGGTGTCGATCAGCGGATAAAGCCCATTCAGTTCGGGACCACACACGCCAGGCCCCACCCAGGAGTGTCGACCACCCTAGAGGCAGGCTTTGATCGGATTAATCAATGCTAATATTGCCTTTGCAATGTGGGGCAATTGAGAATTAAGGTGGGCGACATAAAAGTTAAGAAAGCGAACGGATTTCTTTAATATAATTCATTGCATGATTGTAATTTACGTGAAAAATCCCTTTGTCAGCTAATGCACCCTTTACAGTTGGTTTTAATTTGTCAGCTGTGCTTTGTTGCCTTTCCGTTACAAAATAAAAATAAATTTAATAAGCTAACGCCAACATTTAAAAAATCACAATACGAAATAAGGTAATTAGAATGCATAGTACGTTAAAAATGACGTTAGATGCAGGTTTAACACCTAATCTGACGCCGGCAGTTGCAGCGTAACGCTTGAAAATCGCCTATGGTGGCGTAGGCCTACGCGGTTATCAAAGGCTGAGCAGTTTTACTGCGCCTGTTTTACAAGTGCAGGTGTAACGCTCCACATATTTATGAGAGCTAATATTAACCCTGAAATTAATCAATGAAAGAACCCATATATTAGTCAAACCACAAGACAAACATCAATCCTAAATTTTATGTTTGGGGGTACCAACGAAGGAACAACCTTGGTTGCAGAAGAGGCCCCCCCAGCCGGGGTGACAGTTGCACTTCCAGGGCTGGTCGCAGGTCCCGTTGCGACAGCCCGGGTAGGGGATGCAGCGGTCACACAGCTTGCCCTGCCAGCCCAACCAGCACCTGAGCGCGCAAACAACTGAAGGGCTTAGAGCATGAACCACACAAGTCCAACAATATGGTTTATCCTAAACATCTGATTAATCTGCTTATGAAAGGTAGGCCAATGTCTAAGAAATTAGTTAAAAAAACAACAACCAAAATGTAAAATAGTGTTTCAGTCTAGAAAATAGAAAATAGCTGTGAATCAGTCTTTGAATCAGTTTTACTGGGCTAGTGCTTGTGGGTACATGCACCAGCTAACCCCTTCAATTGCAATTAAGTCCTTGTTTCTGGGATAAGAAAAGAAACACCCTGATTGTGCAAGAGGCCTCCCCAGCCAGCACGACGGTTATTCATTCATCAACAAAATTTCTAGCAGTCAGAATGCACCATTATTCATAGCTCTAAAAAAGTAAAAGATTTAATTATAAACATTTTATTAATAGTTAGGCAGTTGGAAACTAGTGAAGTGAAGGTAATATAAGGAGTGCATAAAGAGACCTGCATTCGTTGGGCTCGTCGCAGGTTCCGTGCTCAGGGTGGCAGCCAGCCAGGCACACCGCTAAAACAAACAACACAGTTTCTGCAACTATGTTTCGTTCTATACAGCCTCCTCATAGCCTACAATCAGTTACAAAAGTTCATGAAATAGATGAGGCATCTATACCTAACTTAACGAGTCGCGTTTACTTGAACAATGGGCAAATTAAACACGGCTTGATGCACACCCCTGCAAATCGGGGAACAAAGAACAGGCTTGCAGCCCAGAGCTCCCCGGGCGAGTCGTTAAAGGCAACTAAAGATGGGGGAGCGGTTCTGTGGCGGACCTCTTACACGGGTCTTTGTTACTCACACGCGATCCTTAAAATTCAACCCGACCCACCACCCACAGCTTGATGGGTGAAAATGACGAATACAGCACGTTATGCCTATTAAATAATGTTACTTCACCCCAAAATAATAAATAATACTTATTGCACGCTGCAGTCTTGTGTGAGATACAGTTAGGTACACGTTATAGTCTCCAACGCTCTCTTCAATCGTTTAGCTTCATACGGAGCTCAACGATCTTTAAAGTAAATGATAATGCAGTGTATTAAATAAGATCCAGCAGCGCCACTGCGACAAAATTATGTTGTTGATATTTAAAAATCTAATACGAAATTCTTTCAATATTATACCGATCTAGTAATTATTAAAGAAACAACCGAACAACAGAACAAGCCTTACAGACATTCAATGCTTGACGTTCAAGATACATCGTTAAATTGTATTGGATAGATATAGTACTTAATAGGACTCGCATCAAGTATAACACATTGTAGAATATGTTTCTGCAGCTAATAAAGTATCAACAAGACTACCCAGGGCCTTATCCTTCTGCTAACCAGCCAGCCTGGAAGCTCACACCCAGCACTAAGGATATATAATTGCCTGGAATCGGTGCAAATTTATTGTAGAACGGCCATAACTCATGCAGAGCAAAACCCGCTCGGCGCCAACTGAAGCAGGGCATTTTTTACCATACAAAGTAGGGGGCAAATTGCCCCCCAGCCTTCATGATTTACCCCCATCTCTTCACTTGTTGCCCCCCCACTTTGCCCTATTTCAGCCCATGTTACGTTGTATTTGCGCCATTGTCAGCGTTTCCGGAATTAAAAAAATATCATAGGCTGTCAACAGTTGGCTACTAAATTCAAGTATAGTCCATTTGCAATGTTTGAGTAAAATATAAGGCTGTGAGCCTAATCAAGCTATGCACCATTTGAGGAATTTTACACACATCAAAGAATGTGTAAAAGACCCCACTCAAAATTCATTAAAAACTGTCCTGAACCGAAGTGCTTTACCACTCTCCTTCTCTCCGGTCGTCGTCTCATTAACTCTTCCATCACGCTTCAGTTCATCTTACAGACAGTTCATCTTCCAGACGGTTCACCTTACTGCATTCATCTTACATTGCAGCTGCCACACAGTACCGGCCTCAGGTATAAAGCAAACAAATACCTAGTAACTGGATGCATCAGCTTTCAGATGGGCTATATCCTAAAATCTAAACAAGGAAGACAAGGAAGCGTGGTGTTGTTTATTACAGACAAAATAGGTTCAAGAAGATACTGAAACAATAACAAATGCGAGAGTTCTATTCTTCTAAGATTGCAACTGGTGTCGGATAGCATCAACAACAAAAGTTGACACAGAAATAAACAAGAATAGTTTTATATTTATATTTGAACCGAAGAGGTAACAATCACTGTTTTCGCGTTTCATGATACGGTACTAACTTTAATTCAGAATCAAGGGATCGCATCAAAGATAACTATACAGCCTACCTACTATGAGTCTAGAAGCCATATTGAATTCTTGATAAATCAATTGAGCTTTTTTTGTACCCAATAAACCAATGCTTATTAGTCAAGTAGGCCTACACAGAAGCTTTAGCGGATTGCTTTTGAACCACCCTCCCTCCAAGGGATGCGCTAGATCGACACTTCTCCAGTTCCAGGCAGTTCATCCTGCAGCCATAAGTTAGCAACAGAAGCCGCACCCATGAAACCGCTCTGTTCTAAATAATAAGCGAGGAGCCTATTTGTTGTCGACGCTTATTTATTGAGGCGTCGACCAGCAGACTCTATCCCACAGGTCAGTCTCATCTTTCTCCACCACCGGAGGGAGCTCCGGGGGGAGTTATGGGCTGGCAGGGAGGGGGTCCAGGGACGGAGAGGCATAATGGTAGGGGATGGGAAGGACCGCGGTGTAGCTGATGGCGCCTAAATCGTTATATATCGCGCTAACTAGCGGCAGAAGAAAACGATAGGAATTTAATTGGTGATGTTGATGATAACGCTGGCTGGCTGCTGGCTAGACTTCTTTCCCTAGCGTCGTTCGGCTAATCCGAACTTTGCATTTCGCGGAATTACTCCCAATTATCAACCACTCGGGGAAAGTGGCACGCTGATATCACTGGGAGGCAGAATAGCAACAGCTAAATTAAGAATTCGGGGAACACTAAATATAACAGAGCAGCAAGTCAACAATATCAAATGTCAAAGGTGATGTGTCAATGTCGCTTCCATAAGCTTACTGCACGGCAGTTCTATACTATGTTAATACGACTGAGATAAGAATAATGTTCCGAATACTACTGTAGGTATTCCGGGCTATAATTATGCTTGCAGTACATTACAATTTAACAATACACTCTTAAATTGCAGCAGAGTGATTAATTATCCAAAATTGAGTATAAACTACTATCATTTTGTGTATTTAAAAACTCTGACAGTTATGCTTCGTCGTTCAAACCCACGCCACCAAGCCGAGCCTAGCGCTTTTCTTTTAGAACATGTCTCTGCATAATTTGCATTGAAGACATTGCCTAGCATTGATTTCACTGAAGCAAAAGTTGCTCTCGATTTTTTATTTTATTTTATTTTAACAATCAACACTTCATCAAATAAAGCTGAGATTAGTACGTTTTTCACGATCTTAAATCAACCAGCAACAAATTGGTACACCAGAACCCTAATTTCAAGTATTCAATGAATGATTTTTTCAAGTCATCATTGAAACTCTGATTTTTTAAGTCTCAATGATTAAGTGTGTGCCTTATAATTATAGTTCTTCTGAACGGTGCATCTAATATTACGACCAGACTTTCATTTCAGAATTTGCTTTGTATCCCTGTGTTTTGCTGTGTGTTTGTGTCGTTTTTATACTTTGTGTGTGAATAAAAGATATATATATAATATCAGCCAAAACCGACGCCTACGCAACAAAACATGTTGATATAATTCAGCATATATGCATTAACATACTGTATTTTGATAGCTGCCGCCATTACTGTGCAGCAGGAAGCGAGTGCGCTGCAATGCATGCATTATTCCCAATCAATTGTCCAAGCCCAGGGGTCGGTAGCCCCTGTCAGGGGGTCTCTGGCCCGCCTGACTTCCCAGGGAGCGGAAACGTAACAACTCTGTGCTTCGTGCCCTCCCCGTGCCCGCCCCCATCATTACTCTCTCGGTATCCTAATTAGGATGTTTAGCTGGCTTCAAGTTCGGGGCAGAGATTGGCCGTTAATACAATGAATAATGCTGATGTCTTTAGGCTAATGCTATAGACTACAGTTCAGATTTAGTCCTATGTTCAACGTTATGATAATAGGCGCCGGAGAAGAAGTTTTAGTTAGGCTAGAGACTAAGAAAAGATTTAGTAACGTTGGAGTCAGGCCTACCTACTACTACAGTTAAATCTGAACTTATTTCAAAGACACGGCACGGCATATATCTTACAAGTCCTGGCTTCAGAGTAATTTTTCCTACTAAATATATTGGAGCGCTAAATTATTGATAGTCAAACGTATATTCATTTCATGACGCAACTTTTCTTAGCACAAAAACCTGCCCTTGAGAAATTTTGATGTTTAAAAACGATGATCACTGGCAGCACTGGTTTGGTTATGGATATAATATAGCACCGAAACGAGTGGAGTTTCCTAATTATAAGCTTACGTCCATTCCAATCCGTCCAGGCTCAGTATACTCCCTGCACTCCTATCAGCACTCCCGGCACTCCTATCAGCACTCCCTCACTCCCGGCACTCGACGGGCATTAAAATAAATCTCCCCGACAGAACCAGGCGGCAGGGTGCAGCACTCATCAGCCAATGCTGCACGCACCGCGCGCGCCTAACAAACACGAACCAGCAGCCAGTGGCGATATGCCTTCATATCGCACGCCATTGCAGCGCAAAGCGGTGGAGGGGGCAGTGGCGCATCTACGGGGGGGGGGGGGGGGTAGTGGCGGACTCACAGAGGAGGCGATACCAGCTATCGCCCACCCTTTATTTTTTTTCTCTGAATTTGACCTCTAGCGATGATGGCTATGAGATTTTTTCTCAATTTTACCCTTAATTTCGTGGAAATGGTGAGAAATCGCCCCCCGCCCCTCAGAATTAAAGTTTGCATCCGCCACTGGGAGGAAGTGGCTGGATGCTGGTTATGAAACTTTTTCCCCCATTTTATCCCTAAAAGGAGAGAAATCGCCCCAACAGGACAAAATTCTACATCCGCCACTGGGGGCCAGTGGGGGGGAGGGGGAAGAGGAGCAGTAAGATGGGGTACACGCCGAACGACGACGCTACTTGTATCACTCACTCACTTCTGGCTCCCCCCCCCCCCCCCCCCCCCC
>JAQIWG010001878.1:0-22441 GCA_034695025.1 Chamaedrilus cognettii | reverse complement strand
GATGAGGGAACACTAAACGGGGGGGGGGGGGGCGTGCAATGAGGGAACATCTATACGATCAATGGCTGATTCAAAACCAGTGGTTATCATTCTAATCCACAGCGCAGAGATATCAAACCTTATATTTTACTGGGTTAAAGTCATTTTCGATAAACAAGCGATTATCTCACACCTTCACTAACCATGGGCAGCACGTTAACCGCCCGATAGGTGACGTCACTTCAGCAACAATCTATCACAAAATTAGGTTCGAATCAGCTAAATATTTTTCAGATGGGCCTATACCCCTTACATTCAAATTCCTTATTTTACTTAAGATGCTCAATGCTTAAAGAGCTGTCATTGTTACCCCAGAAAGTATGGCAACAAAGAATTGCCTTGAAGCCCAGAGCGCCCCAGGTGAGTGGTAAAAGGCAACTAAAGAAGGAGGAGCGGTTCTGTACTGGCTCTCTTACACAGAACCGGACTAACAGAATTTGTTACTCAGACACGGTCCTTAAATTTGAAAAAAAAAGAGTTGTCGCTGTGTGCCTGATTCAACACCGAGATGATTTCTAGACATAGTAAGCCTATCAGCAGTAGCCCAATTGTGTTCCCACCAGTGATACCACGGCCAGTAATATATCACTAGATTTAGAGATATTTCAGTGTGATCTGATTTTTAACTCAATCCAAGATAACTTTGGAATTTTTTTTTTTATAATGCCATTTATAGCGGGAGCATGTGATTTTCTTGTCAGAAAATGCAATATAGGAATACTTGTGGCCGAGATCCCCAGAATCTAGATATATTCCGTTTCGATCCAATGGTATCACTTGTTCCCACCTTGAGCCAGTCGATGGTGAGGGGGTACCCGGCGAACTCGCAGTGCAGGTGCGCCGTCTCGTTGTTGTCTGGGGTCGCCTGCTCCTGGCGTGACGTCACGTGGAACTTGGGCAGATCTGAACGACACACGGCGTTTACGCGCAATTTGACATTTGAGCTTTATGGTCTCTTTCAACCATGCATTTTTTGCATGCAAATTTTCATGCATGAAAAATTTGCAATTAAAACACAAACAGCGAGCTAACGTCAAAATGCAAATGACTGCAGCCTACAGCCGCAAGCCGACGCGCGGCGCAGCAGTCAATGGAACTGTGACGTCACTTCAGCGTTTGTACTTTAGCTGTAAGCTTTTCATGCATGAAGATATGCATGCAAAAAATGCATCGTTGAACGAGAGCCTTAGGGTCACATTCAACGATGCAGTTTTTGCATGTATGAAAAGTTTATAACTAAACTACAAGCGCCGAAGTGACGTCACAGTTCCATTGACCGCTGTGCAGCGCGAGTCACTCTCTGGGTGAGTCGTAAAAGGTGACTAAAGAAGGAGCGGTTCTGTGCACAGAACCAAACTGTATAGTCTTTGTGCGACACACAGTAACTAAACTACAAAATAAAATTTAAATACTTATCAAAAGTAAGTAGATACATAAATAAAAGTAACCAACTAAATGAAGACTAAATTTAAAGTACGCAACTAAATGAATCCTCATACACTGGATGCGTAGAAAGGCATCAGCAGACTCTGCGTACTGCCCGCTGCCCACCACCACGCACGTGTAGCGCCCCGCGTCTGTGGGCGTGGCTGAGTCTATGACGAGCGTGGCGCCCTCTGTGCGCCGTCCCTGCCGCAACCAATAGACGGAGAGCACGAGGCCCGGGGAGGCGGAGCAATGCAGCGTGACGGGCATGTTGATGGGAACCATGCCCTCGGGCGTCTGGTCAATCAGAATATCGAGTGAATCTGAAACAGAAAATATCGCACATTTGACACCACTTTATTACAAGACGTTTTATTGTAAAATACAATAATCATAAGACCAAAGTGACTTACTCTCCTTCATTCATAGTATACAATAAAACCAAGAAATCAAAGTGAATTTTTACCCCTGCAAACGTAGGAAAAAAAAAATGGCTTGCAGCCCAGAGCTCCCCGGGCGAGTCATGAAAGGCGACTAATGAAGGGGGAGCGGTCTGTATGTGGCCCTATGCACAGAACCAAACAGAATTAGTCTCCGTTACTACACACTGTCCTTAAACTACACAAAACACTAAAGTGAATTTGATGATTTTTATCTTAGTCATATATTCTTGATAGTGGTTTTAATCTGACATACGATGAGATGAGTGAGGCTTTGCAAGCATATGAATAAAAAAAATTAACGAATATGCAAATTCTACATTGTTAATTCTTTCAAGAAAGGATGCCACATTTGAGGCATTTCCGCCGATTCAATTTAAGCGCATGTGGCAATTTGGCTTGGAAACTTAATCTTCGCAAAGCTTTGGTGATCAGTAAGCAGACACCGCCATAGTAGGCGTAGTATCTGCGCCGGTGTTCCGTAAAAATACACCCTGAAATAACACTACGCATGCTGGTGTTCCACAAAAACACGCCACTCTACGAGCAAAGTACTATGCATGCGCTCGTGTGATTCATACATAATACACATCACTATAGTGTTGTGTTCCGGTGTTCCACAAAAATAGACACTGCTATAGTACTCCGTGCAGCGGCGTTATGTAAAAATAAACACTGCAATAGCACTATGCGCTTTGATGATTCACTAAAAAGTGAACCCACCGTCGGGCTGAGTGTAGAAAGTGATCATGGTAGACTGAGGTCCTGTGCCAAACGCGCTGACCGCCCTCACGCTGGCGACGTAACGCGTCCCCGAGTCTAGGCCACGCACCGTGTACGGACTCTGTATACTCTACACACAACACACACAACATACTACACACACCACACATACCCTACATGGTGCGGAAAAAAGAAACAACCCCCTAGAAGATTTGCGATAATCAGCCAAAAATTTATATTTTTGCTTCATCTTTTCAGGGATTGTAGCTGAGATAATTTGAAACAAGTTCTGAAAATTTCACTTGAAAATCTGCTTCATTCAAAAGTTAGTAAACTTTTACTAAAGAAGTGAAAAAATCGTTTTAACCGACACGATTTTGCCTGCAATTAGCATTTTTATGTCTTTTTTTACGTCGCAGCGCTTTGAATCACTGAGGATTAATAAGAAGTCCTGAAAGGAGTCGACTGCTTTGGTCAACAATAATCTTAATATATTCTGTATTTGCCATCTGCTCTGATGAATGATTGCTTAGTATCTCCTTCGGCATGCATGCATGCCGTCAACATGGCTTTGTTGACACGCAAGTCAGTCAAGTCACGCACTGGTTCGTTTTCAGTTCCACCCTTGTCTTCAGCATGAGTTTGTGGGCCTGGCACTTTACATGCATCACCCCCCCCCCCCCATCTATGGTAGTCTGGCAAAATAGATCCTGCTAGTTTAGCGACAAATTTTGAAGGTCGGCAGGCATCAAATGCTATTTGCAGGCATCACTGTGTTAGTTAAAACGATTTTAAAACTTTTTTGGGTAAAAGTTTTATAACTTTTGAATGCAAGCAGATTTTCAAGTGAAATTTTCAGAACTTGTGTCGAATTATCTCACCTACAATCCCTGAAAAGATGAAGCAAAAATATAAATTTATGGCTGAGTTATCGCGAATTTGCTAGGGGGTCTTTTTTTCCGCACCCTGTATACACAACACACATTATACTCTAAACACATTGCACACCGAGTCTAGGCCACACACCGTGTACTAATTCTGTATACTCTACACAAACACACATTATCCTCTACACACAACACAGACTATACTCTACACACACCACACACGAGTCTAGGCCACGCACCGTGTACTAATTCTGTATACTCTACACACAACATACCACACACACCACACATTATACTCTACACACACCACACATTATACTCTACACACACCACACATTATACTCTACACACCACACACGAGTCTAGGCCACGCACTGTGTACGGACTTCGGATACTCTACACACATCACACACTACATACTACACACAACACACACTACACACCACACACTGAATCCAAGCTACGCACCGTATATGGACTTCGTATACTCTAGTCGATACACACCACAGACCATACTCCTTACACACCACACATTACACTCTTCAAACACCACACCACCAGGTACTACACACACCATACACTGTACCTCACACCACACACTACACAAACAATATGCACATTACACTTACTACTCCAAAAATTATATACGATGCACAAAAATCATTATTTCACGCCATTGGCATGTCTGTATTCACAAGTGTGAACTTGCCTATGCTGCCCATTACTCCGATACCGCACGATGATAGCAAAAACGTTACCACGCGCTTTTCAGATGCAATAACACCCGAGTCTAAGTCGCATCCGAACACATGCGGAGACAACTGGAGCATAAACCATGGGCATCATCGTATATAGTAGTACGCTACTACTCGCGAACAAAATTTTTATTATTATATAGGCTCTAAATTGGTTTATTGAGAAATAGATCGCATAGCGCACTGCTTGAAGTGTATTTTATGTGAATCATGTCAGAGCCACTAGAGCCCTTGGTCTCTCTTTTCAAGCCGTGTTTCATTGCATTACAACAACAACACATTGTTATATTTTACAGACTGAATTGAGGCTCCAATTTGTGCTCTGCGCTGAAATAAAACTGCATACACACACACTAACTAAAATTGACAACAAAAAAACTTCAATTCGTTTGCATAGTAGGGGGGCGCATTAAAAGTATCACCGCGAAGATATGGAAGGTCCCTGTCGCCGAGTTGAGTATGATGAGGCTGTAGGAGAGGGCGCTCGGGTTTGACCCCTCCGGCTCGGTCCATGCAAAGGTCGCGTGGGTCGGACCGAGGTCAACGTAGCTGAACCCCTGGGGGGCTTCCGGCAGGCGCTCCTCTGACAGAGAAAAATTCAAAGATGGAACGCATAAAATATTATAAATTAGTTCTGCATGATAAAACAAATATAATTATCATATTTTCACTTCTGTTCTGGGTATGAACATGTAACATGACACATATAAAGTAAGAAAGGTCAAAAAGGTCAAAGTCATTATTTCAAACGTCTGTTATATTCCCCTACCATCAGTTTGACATATGTTTTTTAGTGCCTGGTCCCCCCTCAGAAAACTGTTTCAGATGTTTGCCCATTTAAACCAAACATCGAGAAGTATAAATTTTTCTTCAAAAATTCAATTGACCGGCAATTGTTTTGGCGCACCCCATTCCACAAAATTTCCCATTAGTATTCAACAAGTACGCCATTGTTTTGAGCACCCAGTCTCACCAAAATTTAACTTCAGTGCAATTGTTTAGGCGCACTCTGTATCCCACAAGTATACAATCAACAAATGACTGTTTAGCACACCCTGTCCTACAACAATAAAACTGAAGTGTTATTGTCTAGGAGCATCATGTCCTACAAAAATTCAGCTAGAGTGCCAATACTTTTTTGGCATACCCTGTTCCACAAAAATTAAAGGAGAGCACAATAGTTTTGGCATACCATGTCAAACAAAAATTCAACTGGAGTGCTATTCTTTAGGCGCTCCCTGTGTCCTACAAGGTATCAAACCAGTAAAAGCTTGTTTATGAGTACCCTGTGTCCCACAAGTATTCAACCGATTAATGTTTGTTTTGGCACACCCTGTTGTACAAAACTTCAACAAAAATTCTATTGCTTAGGATATTCTTTTCCCACAAGTATTCAACCGGTGAATGATCATTTAGGCGCACCCTGTCCGTCGCGGAAGCAGGTGAAGATTGGTTCAACGAAGGCGAAGCAGAGGAGCCCGGTGAAGGAGGACACGTCGGCAATGTGGCCCTGACAGAAGTGCAGGCAGTGGTCGGGGATCTGAAGTCTCTGACAGCACGGCGTGTGGTCGTGGTCATCTAACACACACCATGCCACAGGGTCGAGCACTACACCACGTTACACTGTGGAGCACTACACCACACTACAGGGTGGAGCCGTGGTCGGGGATCTGAAGCCTCCGACAGCACGGCGTGTGGTCGTGGTCATCTAACACACACTACGCTAGCGGGTGGAGCACTACACCACACTACAGGGTGAAGCACTACACCACGCTACAGGGTGGAGCACTACACCACGCTACAGGGTGGACCACTCAACATGCACCACGCTAGAGGGTGCAGCACAAACTACTCCCATCCACAGATCTATTAATCCATTGATCTCCTATCTGTCTACTGGATCGCAGACTTGTGCTTTTTGGGGGTTTTTTTGTTCCTGTAGTTTAGGACCGTGTGTAGCACAAAAACTATATATAGTCCGGTTCTGTGCAAGAGAGCCGACACAGAATAGCTCCCCCTTCCTTAGTCGCCTTTTATGGCTCGCCCGGTGAGCTCTGGGCTGCAAGCGAATTCTTTGTTCCCCGGCCTGCAGGGGGTCACTGACTTGTGGATAACTGCACGAGCGTCAAGTGTCTATTGTTGTTAGTTATCTAATGTTCTATGCTCCAACTTTTTAAAAATCAGAAAATTATTATTATTCTGTGGAGGCGTTTTAACAATTTTCGGGTATTCTATCTGGTTCATATTTTAGAATTTAATTGAATAGTTCAACTTTTATCACAACAGTTGTATTTACAATCAACACAATCCTATACAATTCTAAAAATAGGTCAATTGAAAATGAACTCATTGATAACAAAAAAATATATATAAATTATTATGTAATAGAGCTGTTCTTCCTCCATATCTTAGGAAGCTGGAATTGAATGATTGATTGAATGAAGAATTGCTTAGAGCTTGATATGTTATATAGCCTACTTATGTTATATAGCCTACTTATGTTATATAGCCTACTTATGTTATATAGCCTACTTATTTTATATAGCCTACTTATGTTATATAGCCTAATTATTTTATATAGCCTAATTATGTTATACTCCCAGCTCAAACGATGAATATCGACTGCCTGGAATACTTCCTCATACAGAGGAAGGATCTTCCTTTCTTTGGGGTTGAGTATCAACCGAGGGTGACACCGACAAATGCTATTGCACTCGTTCAACACAACAATACTGTAAAAACCATTAAAGTTTACATCGAGGGTATCATCCGATATATTAATTACCAAGATGCGTATTGGTCGATCGTCAAACGTAACCACGTTTTTAATACAGAAGTCAATGTGATGCATAGAAAAATGATGCATTGAGAAGACGTTTGTTTATTTGAGACAGAAGTAGTTACTTAAAAGACAACTCACCTGCGGCGCAGGCGATGATCTCCCCGAGCTCCCCGACACACGTGTGTAGATTGATGACTCCGTCCGCCGTGCACGCCGGCATGCACGCACGGCTTACGTTGCGTCTTGTACAGCATTCTGCAAGCATGCGCGCTCGGCTCACGTTGCACTGACATAATATTTTGCAAGCGTGTGAGCTCGACACGCATGGACATTGCAATGCACAATACAAGCACAAAATTGAGCCAATAACGGGACTGAGAATAATTACGCAAAAAATAAAAAATTCTATGAGCCTGCTTTTATCAAAAAGCATGAAATGATACAAATTTCAACAAAAAAATCTTGAATATCGACATAACATTTGCTTAACTGTAGCATCAGTTAATGGATCTGCATTTCATAAGCGTTCCTTTACATGCCGCATATTTTGCATGAAATTTTATATGTAACTTTACATGCAACCATGCTAAGAAAATTACAATGTAAAATGTCCTTAACTGGGTTCATTAAAACCATGCACAAAACCCAGTTAAGGAAATCGCTGTCATGACAACGGTCGTCCGTCTGCCTTAACACGGTTGCATGTAAAACTCCATGTCTCTAAAATTCTCTGTAAAATTCCATGCAAAATATGCAGTGCGTAAAGAAACTCTAACAATCAATTACCCCCTCCCCTCGATCACTACAATAATTCACGAAAATAAAAATAGAACACAGACGATAGACAAAACGCTACTCGTAAATCTACAACAAACTGTACATTTCATCATAACCCCTGGTGATTTCTCGACTGCATTGTATTCGATAAAATATAAAATAGAAGGACTTATAAGGCACCTGTTATGTCAACGTTGGTGCTGACATTTCGCATCATGAAGACTACAACAACAAAACAAAAAACCACTGAATAATCAAACAGGACATAAAATATATGCTGCTTATAGTCATCAAATCTCTATATAATACGGTAAGCGCTGCACATTGCTGCCGTATTTTCTATATATTCCTTTGTTAACTTATACAGCTTGATCTGGTAAAAAAATTTAAACAGATTTAAGATTATTAAACACAAAGACAAAAGAATACTTCAATCTCCGAACAGCGAGCCTACTTTGCTGCGTGCGAACGCCGAGTGTAGGCGTCGGTAGACTTGTTCCGTCGGCAGACACGGCAGAAACTTCGACTCGGTAGAACGTGTCTGGTACTAGGTTCTGAAGAATCATCTGTCTCTCGGTTACCTCGTTCTAGCAACAGAAATATTCCATGACTAAAAACAGTCAATCACTTAGTTCAGTATAATTTATCACTTCAAATGTCGAAAATGCTTGTTCATAGCAATGTAGAACCCAGTAAAAATACACATAAATATAAAATGGTGGAAGCCAGTAAACTTCAAAATTTAAAAACTGATAATAAATAACAGACCACAACTTCAAATTAAAAGACTAGGCATCACAGAATATGCCATGGACATTTCAGTTACTTTTCTAATAATTATTTTGCGTCAAAAAGTGATTTTTTGATGTCAACCTTCATTGTCGCTCATGAAGATAATTGCTGATGCCATACCTCCATACTTGGCAGTCACCCAGGACCACGCCCCCTGCCTGTCACTCAGCATAGACCTCGCCTCCTTATCTATACCCCAGCTAAGAACACGCACCCTGCCTGTCACTCACAAAAGACCACGCCCCCTGCCTGTCACTCACATAAGACCACGACTCCTCGCCATCCCTCTGGTATCGTAGCACGTAACCATTCACTCGATCCGAGTTTTTCTTCGGCGGCTGCCACGTCACGGAGATGGTGTACTCGCTGACGTTTTGAACAACGAGCCCCACTGGGATCGAGGGGAGAACTGTTGCCGTGGATACAGCAACAAATACTTTATAGTTGCTAGAATGCAAAGCCCTCCAGATAATATATGTCTGTGGAATACTAAGAGTCAAAGAGTGATATTTTAAAAAGAAAGAAAGGCCGTCAATTGCCCATTGAATAACTGCACTAGCAAATGCAAAAAATAACCGTATTCATTCTGACCATGGAAACAAAATATTTGTTCCCAGTTTTCTGTCAGAAGAGGCACCAAGGGAAACTTTTCAAAGATCCCTCTCTTTTTACTTGCCCTCGTCAATTATCGCGCTGTACAGATTTAGATTCTACTTCACTCCGCACAAACGCAATAAACGCAAAAACTAAATGACCAACATACATACCTAAAGGGCTGCGCAGCATACCATGCCACGATGTACAATATACCTACAATTCTATGACCAAAATATACCTAGTCCAAAATATATGTTCATAACACAGTTTTGTAAATGACTGCGGCACGTCTGTTGGGTAACCAATAAACGAATAAAAACGGTGATTCAGGAAAACGGGAACCAGTAGAATAATCATTATAACTCAACCAATTGCCAATCGATTTACATGAAACTTGAAACAATAATACCGGAGAGATTTGAGATTATAATGAGTTTGTGTAGCTAGTAGTTAGTTCATAGTTTGTGTTCAAACTGTCCACCATTAGCTGCTACACACGCACGAAGACGACCACGCCATTGTTTGACTGACGCGTCAATGACGCGCTGGTCCAACGTTTCCCACTCATCCACGACGTGCTGTTATGATTAAAAGCAAACTGCAAGGAAATCACGATAAATATTTAACGAGCAGCGGTACAATACCATACGCCTACAAATCGATTGGCAATTAGCTGAGTAATAATGATCGTTCTCTGATTCCCGTTTTCCTGAATCACCGTGTATATATAGGGAGCAAACATCGTGTATCACCGTGTATATATAGGAGTAATATAGTGTAAACCTAGAGAGTTTTCGCGGAAGCAGGCGAGCATGAAGGGCAGGTCTGCGAGGCAGGTGACGTGAGGGCTCGGTGCTGGACCGTGCTGCGCCGCCGCACAGAACGGAAGACACTGCTCGTGCACGCCGCGCCGCGCACAGCACAACGAGTGGTTGCGCCCGTCTGCACCACAGCACAGCCAATGAGAGGCTCAAGAATGTAAGCAGCCATCGGTGATTGGCACTTTGACCCCGATAAAAAAAAATAGGGTCTACTGGACATCGGCTTACCATTGGAGGCATACATGGAGGATGTAGTTGACTAAATGCAATTAGTGTAAATATATTAGCACAAAAACAAATATAGCCCGTCTAAATCTATAAAAAAAATTTATCCAATTCACGAAATGCACATGAAACACATTCTAAATTCAAACATAGTGCTTTCACAACATGATCATATGAATGGTTTTCTGACAGCGGTTTTTACTAAATGAAGCAAATGTAACAGATTCCCAGTCATACATGGTTAATTATGTAGTGTCTTGGTTTTTAGTATTTAACATAAAGCTTAACATACGCTGGTGTAACATGAAACACGCAATATTGCCTGTGTCAGTCTCGCCAGTCATTGCATGAAGTACACAGCATATTTTGCTTTGTATGCATTTCAGAACGCTCTCAAATGGGTTTCAGATCCATAGCTCCACCTTCCATTACATTTAACCCCTGCAAGAGAGGGGAACAAAGAATTGACTTGCAGCCCAGAGCTCCCCGGGCGAGTCGTTAAGGCGACTAAGGAAGGGGGAGCGGCTCTGCGCAGGCTCTCTTGCATAGAACCGGACAGTATGATGTCTTTGTGCTAAACTAAAAAAAAAAGAAATCAAAATCGAATAAAAATAACTACTTTATTTAACCGAGATAGTAAACTCCATCTCCGTTAAAGTAATTTTTTTTACTTGGCTTCAGCCTACCATTAGAAGTATAGACTGTTCCTACTAAATGTAATCAATCAACTAAATATGATATTTGGAAAAAGTAACTACAAAAGCAGTTACTAAATATAGCTTTTTGTACGATGTTTAAATTTTTTTTTATTTTGGTCAAAAATTCATTTTCAAGTTCATTCAAAGTTTCTTTTTTAAATGTTGTTGACAATGACACGAGTTTCTTTTTAATGCATTGTTGATAATAAACAAAATATAAGGAAGATGGCCTCAACAAGTTTCATAGACTGGTGCCGCATACCGCTCGCGCAGAGCAGAAACTGGTTGAGATGTCGGAGGCACTGAATCAGCTCGCGGGACTGGGAGGGGTCGAACGTGCCTCCATACTCACAGAACTTGAGGCACTGCGGCGGGATTCCGCGCACCTTGCAGCAGTCTACAAACACACAGAACTTGAGGAACTGCAGCGGGATGCATCACACCTTGCAGCAGTCTACAAACACACAGAACCACGCGCACCCTGACAGAAAGCCTAGTAATAATGAGCTAAATACCATTGTGTGACTATTTCAATTGAAAGACAAAGGAGATGTAGGATTTAAACAATTTTTCTCTAGTGTGCTGCCGTATCACATGTCTCTGGCATCCTACAACCCTGGGCCCTCATTCACGAAATAATTTGAGCAAAAATCTAAGTCTTAAGAACTTAGGAAGCAAATCTTAAGAAAATCGTATGTTTGGTTATTGAAAAACTGGTCGACTGCGAGCCGACGCGCGGCGCAGCTGTCAATAGAACTGTGACGTCACTTCGGCGCTTGTAGTTTAGCTATAAAATTTTCATGCATGTAAATCTGCATGCAAAATATGGAACGTGGTACAAGACCCTTAGGAAAAAAAAAGACTAAAGAAAAGACTTATAAAATGTAAGTGACTGATACCACTGATGCGTAACACAGTGAAGCTATCATAGTGAATGATCAGAGTGCTGTCCAGATAAACTAACAGCGATGAGCACTGACCACGCAGGTCTTGCCCTGGGGAACGGGTCGTGGCTGCAGGTATAGGCAGAGTGACGAGCGCAGTGTCTGCCACACAGACAAACACACTCACAAACACACTCACAGACACACAGATCATAATAACTCTGAGATGAATAGCTTTTATTAATTATATTCACCGTCTTTTATTTGGAAACGAAGGCTAAATATAAAAACACAGTGGAGACATAAAATCAATCAGTACAAGAGCACTTTCAAATCAGTTGAATTATAAATTACACTGCCTTTATAAATAATGCACAATGAAATATGTCTAAATGTTAAAATGTCAAAAATTTCACTACACATACAAGTACCTACGCTTTAAAGGCAAACTAAACAAATCCCATGCTCTAATGGTCCGCTTCAGAACAAGGTGCAAGACAATTACATACGAATCGAGCACCAATTATTTATTTCACCACAGGAGCAGATACGCAAAAACAAAGAGACACAAAAACCTGCATAAGCTATCATCATATAGCCGAGTTGAGCCACAGCTACAGTACTTGCTATACTTGCTATACTTGCTATACTTGCTATATTTGCTATACTTGCTATACTTGCTATATTTAGGGTCTCTTTCCAGCGTGTATAGTTTGCATGCAATTTTGTATGCAATTTTGTATGCAATTTTGCATGCAATTTTGCATGCAATTTTGCATGCAACTATGTTAAGAAAATTACACTATAAAATGTCCTTAACTGGGTTTCATGCAAGCCATGCATAAAATCCAGTTAAGGAAATCGTTGTCATGACAAAGGTAATCAAATCTTTGATTGTCAAAGTCAAAGTCAAAGTCAAAGTCACCTCATGAAAACTAGCCATGATTCCATGCATGCAAAATTGCATGCAAAAATTGCAAGTAATTTTGCATGCGAAATATGCATCGTGAAAAGGAGGTCGACAAAAAAAAAATAGACGAGTACTAACTGTCGTCGGGGCTTGCGTAGGTGAGGAAGCGCAGGGCGGGGGAGGGGAGGCTGACCCCGTGCTCGCCCTCTGACGTTACGCTGACCTCGTACATCGTCGCGGGGTCCAGGGAGGTCAGGTTGGCACTGAGGGCCTCCGTCACCACCTGGGAATAATTTGCTGAGAGTATCAGAAGAATTTGTATTGTATTGTAGACAACAGACATAATACATAGAGCAAACTAGGCAAAGACAACGGAAGAGATTGCATACAAGCGTGTTTGAACTAAAGCATATTTTCACACGAAATTCGGTGATCTTGTTGTAAATTATCTCTTCTACAATCCCTGCATATAGGAAATACAAATATAAATTTTCGATTGAGTTTTCGCTACATAGTGAGGGGATTATTATTTTTGGACTCAGGCGAGTGTTATACATAATTATCTATTTCTGTGTATTCTGGTGCAAACCTGCGATTGCGCAGGTGTACAGTATCGTTCACAATTGAACTGCTGAAGCGAAGTTATCAGGGCAGGATGCCCTGACCCTATTGCCACCCAGAAAAATAAATTGGCAAGGTTATTATCAACTAGCCACGCTTGTGTATCCAACAGCCGTGCTGAACGGAACGGAGCACGGCTTTGCTATACGGCAATGATTCTTAAATAACTGAAGTGTTGGCTTTAGACGCGTGTTTCGCTCAATCAAGCACTAGATGCATTCCCTCTGACCCACATTCACTGAATCAAGACCCCGGTGCATCCCTCTGACCCATATCCACTCAATCAAGCCCCCGGTGAATTTCCCTGACCTGCATCCAGTCCCCCTCTTGCAGCTCCGCTGCCCCGTTGAAGCGCCGATAGCGCACAGAATAGCGCCGCAACTTGTCCGCGTTGACGCTCGGCGCGCTCCACTGAAGCGTGGCGCTCTCTGACGTCACGCTCCCCAGAGTGACGGCGCGCGGCGAGGCAGGCAGGATGTCTGCAACAAAGCAAGAGATTAATTATAGACTCATAGTTCCAATTAAAGTTCCTTGTTAAAGAACATGCGTCGCAGCGAATAGCTGAGAGAAAGGCTAGGAGTTGTATGTACAATGGACATGGTGAGAAGGGGAAGACTGAGGTGGTTCTGACATGTCAAACGTGTGAATGAGGAAGATTGGGTATCGGCATGTAGGAATAAATGTGGAAGGAAAAGATGGCCAGGGGAGGGAAAAAGACATTGAGGGAAGCAGTAGAAAGCGATATGAAGGAGCGAGGCATGAAGAAAGAGATGGCAAAGAATCGCGAGTTGTCTCATCGTGGGAAACGTCTAACCTGTGCTGGAACGGAAAAGTGAACGTAAAACATAAATGTTGATGATGTTCATAGTTCCAATAAGCTCCACTCACATTTAAATAATAATAATAATAATCATCGTTTGTGACGTCCATTCTTACCCGCTGCAGGCAAGCCTGTACGCCGTGTCCATGTTAACGCGGGTTAGACATTTATATTGGAGCTGGGTTTTTCCGACCGGATGCCCTTCCTGTCGCCAACCAGAATAATAAATTACTCTGGACGATGATTATCGGCTAGCGACACTTGCGCGTTTAACAGCCTCGCTGAAGGGCCTGTAACGCCATGTTATTTTGTTTTGAAGTTGTTTGAACTTCATAAAAATGATTTGCGTACTGCGAATTCATTGCATTTTGCACTCGGAAGTTTAAAAAAAGTAAAGTTCTTTGCAATACCCCTAAACGTCATACAATCATCTTGAACTTTTTTCTGATTTATTTTTATAAACACAGAAACCAAATGGGAGGGTGAGATCAAGACAATTCAAAACATTTCACAAAATGGATAACTCGGTATAATTCATAGCTCAAAATTTTATTTATTTATTTATCGAGTCTACTTGAAATGTAATTGAAGTGTTAAATTTTGGAAAGCATAAATGAGCAGGAAATGCACAATGTGGCAACTGCATGTCACAATTGGGTTGTTTTTGGGCAAAGCAGTCAGGTACGAGTGGCGCACCCTGTCCCTCGACGATACAGCTCCCAAGCACGTCGAGGTGCGCCAAACAGTCGAGCTGGTCGAGCCTCAGGTCTCGCACCTGGCCGCTGCACAGGGTGTAGCACTTGGGGGGCACTCTGTAGCGTCTACAGCACTCCGTGTGATTCTGCATCCCTGCACACAGCAACAATACAGGGTGTAACACTAGAGGGGCACTCTGTAGCGTATACAGCACTCCGTGTAATTCTGCATCCCTGCACACAGCAAATCATAATAACAAACCTTATAATAAACAATAAACAATACACTGTGGACCAGTAAAAAATACAGATATCTTCCTGTCGACATCGACACACATGTAAATATTCCTGATTAGAATAAAAATAAGCAGCAGATGCTTACTTATTTACGACAATTTGCTGTTAGATTTCCAGTTTGTTACAGATCATTTTGTAAGCTATAGAACTTTATTTTAACTTTGACATACTTCAGAATGCTTAATCAAAAGCCTTTTGTTCCACACGGAAGTAAACACGCACAAGTCTCTAAATACGCACAAGTTTATAAATACGCACAAGTCTCTAAATACGCACAAGTCTCTAAATACGCACAAATGTCTTCAAATTGAAAGCATCCAGCCAAGATTCACAACAGGCGTGGATGATCACCGACCGGTGTAGCACTGGAGTATTTTGTCAAGGTCGGGGTAGCAGGGCTTCAGGTCGGCGAAGCTGAACGCTTCAAACATGACCCCTCCGCATAGGGACTCCTGACACCCCACGTGGACACGGTGCTCCTGGCAGCACTCTATACAGGACACCTCGTAGTTTAGTTTAAATACAACAGTGACCCAAATACCACTGTATATAGTTTATAGCAAGATCCTGAACAATATTCCACATATACATGAAATGTATACCTTAAAACATTTATCAATATTTCAATTATTTCAGCAACTTGGGCTCAATCTGCCAATCAAATAAATCACGCTACAATTTTTAGATGGTCTCTCTCAAATTATCACTTCAAATATTTGCAAAAAATTCAGACACAGTCAAAATGCAAAACGGCACAGCTTTCGTTCGCCATACGTCAGCACCGACACCAACGAATTGCTGACGATTTATTTTTATTTAATGAACAACAAACGACAGCGATGACGCATTCGGACACCAAAACTAACTTTAAATAACACTATTGTTGAGATCATTATTAACTTAGCAACGCACCAGAGATGCTGAAGTCCTCGTGGACGCCGAATCTGTTGGAGAGCTCCTTGGTGCGCGCCTCGACGGTGTAGGAGGGCTGGCTCGCCCCGTGGGGGGTCAGCGCGATGACATGCATCGAGTAGCCCTGGCCGGGGACGAGCCCCGTCAGGGTCAGCGACTGGGTCATGGTCACGTCTGTCTGTAACATGACACGCGACATGCAGTGCATTCTGCAATGAATAAACACGTTCTATACAACAAAGAAATACGATCATATGAGAAGCAAAAACATAGAATTATATGATAAGCAAGCGCGCAATTTTTTTAAACAATTTCCTTTCATTTCATATTTAATTTTGTTAATTAAATATAAAATGACGCAAAAATTATTCTATAAAATTAAAATGTACTGAATCTAAGTCTTTGATGAGAGCACAGAAATGTGAAAAGAAATGCAGCAAAAAATTGATAGAATGTAAACAAGATGAGCAAAATTCAGCCCTTTCGGTCACGATTAAAACGTGCTTAAGAGAAAGCTTTATTTTATTCAATGCAGAAATTGTACGTCATTTTGTATGAATTTTAATAAAAGAAATGTTTCGCTTGCTCGCTTGTAATATAAACGTATGACAAGCAACGTTCAGGACAAGTTGCTCAATCGAGAGATATTTAGTCTTAAATTGTCACAGAACAAAAATGATGCCGTCACTAAATCAGATCTCGCAAATTAGATCTGATCATTCAAATAACTCACTATTGAACAACAACTGGGACGCAGCAAATTCAGTCATAAATCAAACATGTTGTGTGTGACACAGACAATAAAGCAACACATTTTTTTCAATAAAAACTAAATCTAAAACGGCATACAAGTTATTGAACAATTTAAGAAACAAGAAAACAAAAACCTTTGCTTACAACAAAATGTGGAAAAAAATATGACAGAAAATTGGCAAGAGGTATATAGGAACGCTGCGAGAAAAAGTGATGGTATGGCTTGAGTCATCAGCAAAGAAAAGTGCAAAGATCAAATGTAACGATATTTAAACTCACACGCAATATTTAAAATTAGCAAAAATAGGCTTTTTATTTAGCTTTAATATGCCTGATGCTGGCTTGTCTTCATGTTTTTCATAGCTATCAAAATTAGATTGTGACCAGAGCACATAGAACAAAAGTATGAAATAAATAACAAATTGAGCACAGATCCTTTACAGAGCGATATTCTGCTTCTCCCTCTAGTCGATAGAAGAGGCGGTAGGCGGGGGACGTGGCGAGGGGCGTGGCCAGTTTGACGGGCGGCTCCCAACTGACGAGGATTCGACTCGGCGACAGAGCCTCCGCCGACACAAAGGTCGGAGGCGTCGGGAGAATATCTACATAGACATATATAAAGTGCATTCAACTGCCATAGAAAAATGAGAGAACATAAAATTATGCTAAATATTTGTATTGTTGTTGAAGCAAAAAATGTACGAGCAAAAAAATCAGAATTTCATGCTTTAAAAGAGCAGACAATAGCCGTAACATTAATTCAACTTGCATTTAATCTTTACATGCTTTGCTTAACATCCACCCACGTTATCCCATTTAACCACATGGGTAACCACGTTACCCACGTGGTTGTCCACGTTATCACATTTTGAGTCAAGTGGATTTCATAGACCTACCTCGGCCGAGGCAGGTTACTCAGCAGATGTGTAATCACTTTTTCCCCAAAAAATTAGTTTTGTCTTGGTTAAATATTTCAGCATCATGACTAAATAATGATAAAAATGGCTAAAATTATGATATTGGCAACGGGGAGGGTTTAAAATCACACACGCCGTGTTAGCCGTTTAGGAACAACTTTATTTGAATACGTGGCGCAAAGTTCAACTGAGCACGCTTTTGATCGCCGCGGAGTGTTTAAAATTAACCGACAATTCAAAAGCAATAGATATTCATAGGCGTATGAATGTAGTTCCCAATCCTGACCATGCACGTTTTAAGTATAGTATGACAATACTTAACGTGGTTCAAGATTCGATTACAGAAATGATAGAAAACACTATTTTAGTGCACTCCAGAAGCACATTTATTTCAGTATAAATTAAATTAGAGCGGTATTAATTTAAAGCTTAGTAATCAAAACATATTTATTGCCTACCCATAGTCAATTACTAAATTTTGAGCAACAAACGAGAACAACATAATCATTTTTTGTTGTAATTTTATGCCTAGTATTTACATAGACTGTGCTCGCCATCTGGTGAATCAGAAGTGTGCCCAATATCAACTGAATGCATTTGTAACATTGTTCACTAAACTCGTTAACCATTTGACTAAAACTCATTTTTTCTCATTATCGTACTGAATAGAAAATACAAATCTTCTTTTTTTACTAAATGACTGTTTTTTAAAGCCATCTGGTCGAGAATAGTGCATAAAGCCAAGAAGAGCGAATATAATAGGCCTAAAACAAGCCAAAGGTAGCCTCCAAGATTGGTGTGGCCAACCTTGGCCAACAGAGGAGTTGGAGCCGACTCAAAATCATTCGCTAGATGGCTATAGCATCCTTCTTTAATAATTATTATGTTCTTACAAACGAACGCTATCGTAATTTTTTGTAAAAACTGACAAAACGGGTGATTGAACTTTAAATTACACATATTTTATACTAATCATTATAAAATATCTTTAAAATATACATATATTACATATGAATATATTGGTAATATATGTTTTACAATAATTGCAATGTCTACAATTGAAGGTTTTAAGTTTCTTAATTTAGTTCACAAGCAATAATAAACGTATGAAATACCTTTATTATTTGCATTCACTATTATACCCTATGATTGCATATCTAGTTGTTGGACACAACTGCACGCCACACACGGTGTCATGCAGAGAACGCCGCGCATGTACCATACAGTATATGCCTATGTCGCCCGCCATGAATGCTTGAACTCACAGGCGTGTAAACAGCGTGTGATTTAACAATAGTATATAGTATCCAAATAAATAATGCAACAACAGTAGCAATGTTAGCGGACATAAATTCCTCGTTTAGGTTTCACCGTAATTTTCTTGGAAGCACTGAAGCAGACTGGGCGCCGCGGTGACGCAGCGTGACAGCTGAGAGCGCATGTCGGACACCCTGCTCTGACACAGACCGAGACAGAAGTTGGGCACGTCCTTGCGGTAACAACACGGCGCGTGGTTGTGACCGCCTGAAAGGGACCGCGACAGTAACTTGCATCTTACACCACTCTTTACTTTAACTTACAGTCAATAAATAGAAATGATAGTTGAAGCTCTAATATCTAGAGCTCTAACAAGGCAGTGTGCCGTGTCAGTTGTACACAACATGCGGTGTTGTAAATAAAACTAGGAAAATAGCAGTGGTCAATTTTGAATATGGCACTGCACTTGAGCATAGGGGACCTGCAGCTATAAAAATGCAAAATTTTATGTGTAATTGCAGAACAGAATAAGCACTGTTAAAGTGTCCTACAAAGCTTTCGTCAGCCCCCTGGTGGGAAGTTTGGCATGAGAAAAATAAATTCTATACTGCAAATATAGTTGCATTAGTGCATTTGTTGATTTGTCTTAACATATGCCAGGCTAAGTATTATTATGATTTCAATCCAGGCAAGAGCCAGGTTACTAGCTAGGCTACAGTTACGCAAGAAAGATTTTTGCTTCAATATATTGCTAAGATATGAGCCCACTATAAAATACTTGTAAAAATCACAACAAAAACCTACAAATAAAGATAGATCTAGCCACGTACCCGATCCACAGTCCAATATCCTGAGCAGCTCCGACTGACAGGCTAGGGTCAGATTCTGTGCCAGCCAATCAGAGAAGTTCGAGGAACACGCGGGGAGACAGGCTTTAGACACCTTCTTCTCTATGCAGCAATCTGCAACGACAATAATTTTTCAATATTAATTTGTGAATTTTATTAATTTTTAATGCCACAAAGATTTAAGATAATACACTATTTAAAATTGAGAGATTTATAATCATATTAAATGCATTAAAGTGAAAAAATATAAACATTCAGGGCTGGTTTCTCCAACACAGATTAAATGGTGGTTCAGGATTTAACCCACCTTTTCTTGCATAGGCTAAATCCTGAACCACCATAAAATCCTTGTTGGAGAAATCAGTCATCAAAGTTATTAATCCAACGACATGCATTATGATAATGTCTCACTTGTGAAATTTGACTTTCGCACCGTTGGTGGTATCGTTGGACCAACTGCATCAGACCCTGACAACAAAATAAAAGTTTTCTACTCAAGGCCCACACTGGCCATGACATCAAAACGCCAATAAAAGTTAACGTTGTAACAAAAGATCTACTAATAAAATAACAAAGACTGCAGGCTGGAAGTTGGAGTATGTATATATGGACTGTATATAGTCTTGGTGCTACACACGGTCCCTAACCTACAAAAACAAAGAAACTAACAAATCCTCCTACAAACCAAGAATATTTTCCTCACGCTCTCTCCCTCGCCACTATCCAATATTTCATTATTCCCTGCCACTGACCGGGGGAGGCTGCAGTTTTGACAAGCGTGTTGGTCTGTGCGAGCAGGCGGGTGCTCACTCTGTTCTGGGCCACGCTGTACAGCGCGCACTGGTACAGCCCGGCGTCCGATGACGTCACGGACGCCACCGTCAGCGTAGTCTCATAGTCACCTACGTACGGGGTGCACACAACAAACTACAGCGGCGCTTAAAAACTACAAACTAAACAACAATAAACCATAGGCAAATGAGAAAATGATTGTGATAACATTACTGCGAACATGTCAACTCCTTTGGCATATTGATCTGTAATTATTCCTTACCACTTGACCCAGAGTAGCGCGAGAAACATAATATTACTTCTGGACGCTAGCTATAGCAAGTGAAACACATTGGCGAAATTAGCATCGGTCAAGTCGCGTGGGACATCCACTTGGTCTTATATGCAATATTTATAATTCTAGATAAGTAGAAACTTTTAAGATTAAATCGTAAACAATTTGTTAATATAACTTGATGGAACAATATAAAAAAATGCTCTCTTTTTTTCGAAATTATTTATAATAAGTAAGCAACAAGCTCAAACCGTTAGCATTTAATCTAGAGTGCACCTCACAACGTCGTTAATGCTCCCACAAATAATAAGTCAAATAGTCAAAAACTGTCGCAGATAGCCAACCGTTGCTGAACTGCATGGCGCTGACGCGGTAGCGCGCAGTGACGTCAGAGAGGAGGTGCGCGTCACTTGATATCTGCATGTTGTGGTCTAGGTACCACCACGACACCTGATCAATCAACACCAGATATATATAAAGCTCTGTAGGCACGTTGTGGTCTAGGTACCACCACAACACCTGACCAATCAACAAGCAGATATATATAAAGCGCCGTCGTTACGTTGTGGTCTAGGTACCACCACAACACCTGACCGATTAGCAAGCAGCAAGCAGATATACTGCGCTGTCGTTACGTTGTGGTCTAGGTATCACCACACCTGACCAATCAACAAGCAGATATATGACACTGTCATCGTTTGGTGCAAAATGCATCCAAATCGAATCACAATACAGAAGACAATATCGGCACCTGTTGGTTGATGTTTTATCTGCCGATACGCGTAATATGCATAGAACGTAATCACATGTATAACACTAAAGTTATTGATAGATGTGAAACAGACTGAATATTGCAAATATCAAGCTATTAGAACAAAGTTTGAGTCAATTGATATAAACAACGCATTACAATTGTATTTACATAGATAAAATTTACAGAAAAAAAATATAATTATTTGTGGTCTTTTAGATTTGTTAGACTGAGTCAAACAAATAAAAGCGACCCTAAATCTCCTTTTTATCTGAGATACTTTCTGAAACTGAAAATCTGTCGTTTAAAGGAAAGGCACAAAGTCTGCATGCTCTAGGCTTAATATGTTTTATATACAGAGTGCGGCATAAAAAAATATCCCACTAGCGAATTCGTAATAACTCAGCCAAAAGTTAATATATTTCCTTGAAAATTTTAGGGATTGTAGCTGACATAATTTGACACAAGCTACCAAAATTTCAAACGAAAACATTAATGCGTTCAAAAGTTATGAAAGTTCTTGTAAAAGAATCAAAAAATGAAATCAACCACAGGTTAAAGCGGCTCGAGTTTTTGACGTTACAAAATAGCGTCTCAGTAACGAAGCGCTTTGATTCCCTTTGAATAATTTGGTGTCCCTGAAAAGGGCTGATTTTCGCTGGCTAACTAAAGCTGATGCTCAAAGTGGCCACCGTCTGCGCTGATGCAGGCCTTGAGCCTTTTCCTGAAGGCAAGGACAGCTTTGTCGA
>JAQIWG010001877.1:0-22446 GCA_034695025.1 Chamaedrilus cognettii | reverse complement strand
TGATTTCCTTGTAGGTGCCATATATAGTGTCCCTTATGGACCTGTGGTTTTAGCCTTTTTTGTATCTGACGTGATTTCTACTTTTTACACCCTGTCTGTGTTCTGATGCAAAATAAAACCAACTATTACTAAAGTCAGTAAACATTTACCTCAACGATGTGAGATGGCAGCAAGCATCACTGCCTGTGAGATGGGGTGGCATTGGGACACGAGGAGCGACTCAACTGCACCTTCCGCCTACATGGCATCGGCCGCCAGCTCCTCTGGTCTCGTGTTACGTCTTCTTCCAGTTTATCTTCAAGCTGCCGTCGATCGCTACATTGCTTTATCGTTGTCTGCTTGGAGCCGGAGCCATTCCACCACGAATCACTTGCCAGCAACGCTTGTGGGATGACGGTTGTTGCAAAGCAGTGGCAAATAGCATCCTCATACGCGCTTCAAATCAGGCTGATCGTGCGCGCCTACTGGCATCCAGGGCAGAGGGGTCCGGTGGCTGGCTGCAAGCCATGCCGCTGCCTGCAATTGGCTTGAAATTGGACAACGCATATGTCCGCATTACCGTGGGCCTCCGCCTCGGTGCACCTCTAGTCCACCCGCATGTCTGCATCTGCGGCGCGCAGGTTGAAGCTCACGGCCGACACGGTCTCGTGTGCCGCAACAGCGCCGGTCGGCACTCACGACACAATCAGATTAACGATCAGCTGGTACGGGGCTTTATCAGCGCGCGAGTTCTTGCGACTCGAGAGCCACAGGGCTTGTGCGACGCGATTTGATGACTCTGCTGGACGTCAAGTCTCACTTCCAGTAAGATCTCAACGACGACTTCTCTCGCACTGAGTCTGCTTCCAGTACGGCTTCATGACGCACTGGATCCTGCCTTGAATGACGTCTGCGAATACGTAGCATTGTTAGCGTTAGAAAACATTGATGACATTGATCAAGCTAGGCTCCTTGCAGTGGGCTCGACAGGCTCCGGCGCCTGGCTTCACGCCCTCCCATCAGCCTCACTCGGCCTTCGCTTGTCAAACGAAGAGGTGCGCACAGCAATCTGTTTGAGACTTGGTGCGCCTCTCGTTCGTACACACATGTGCGTATGCGGGACGTCGGTGCAATCCAATGGCCATCACGAACTCGCTTGTCGACGCAGCGCAAACTGTCACGTGCGTCACAGACTGGCGATCGATGTAATTGTTCGCATATTTCGCAGCTGTGAAACTCCCGCCGAAGTGCAACCACCTAGGCCTCTAAGAGGCCTGAGAGACGGCAAGAGGCCTGATGGAGCAACAATGATCCCATGGACAAAAGGCAAATGGCTCGTTTTGGATTTCACTTGCCCAGACACTCTCGCCCAGTCTTACGTCAAGCAGTCTGCAATTGCGTCGGGGTCTGCAGCGTCTGCGGCGTCTGCAGCGGAAGCTCTGAAGCGAGTGGAGTACGCGTACGCGGAACTCACGGCAGCGATAAATACACAGCAGTAGGCTATTCATCTTCAACAGTTACTAGGCCTGTATTTAAACAGAAAGCTAGGCGCAATTTAGGCCTACATTATTTGCCTCTATGATGCAGAGGGTTTTGGCACTATTTAGCGATGGAATTTGGAAAGCTGCCGAAGTCCAAGCACAACGAAAGCGTCCACTAATATCTTGTTGATCGCCCCAGTTCATGGTTGCACGTACGTCTTTTTTTGTCCTCAGGGAATTGATTCCCCGATCTGTTTAAACAGTGGCAAGCGGCTGAAACTGTCTGGCATGGTTATTTTGAAGCTACCAAAAGTTAACTTTGTTAACAGAAACCGCTAAATATATTGCTGTAGCTATGGTGACTGGGTATGGCACTATCGGTTAAGTTGGTCTGGGACGTCTAACGCCATTTATAATTCTAATATTTTAATTTTTCTTAGCAATCTTGCTCATTTGGCTTTTGTTATGCACGACCTCTATTGTACAGTGTAAATAAAAACTTCCTATCTTCATTGACGCATTGTGAAATCTTTGGACGTAGCTTATTTTTCAGGGCCTTTGGTGGGCGTGGTTGTGGGCGTGGTGTGGGCGTGGTGGTGACCTCAGCCTCAACCTCATTGAGGGAGAGAAATTTTTATAGAGTGGATTTCATAGTCGTTCCTCGACGCAAAACACCTCGAATTCGACCTCGAGATTCGCCTCCACCTCTTCCTTTGGCCAAGGTACCAATCCCAGCAGCGGGCAGGGCAGACAGCGGCGGCAGCGACCGAAAATCTCACCGCATCACCCCCCGGGACCACCACAAATCCGGCAAACTACAGACTCCCCCCAGCAGCAGCACCAGCAGCACCAAGCACCGGCAGCATCACCACCAGCAGCATCAGCAGCAGCAGCAGCAGCACCAGAAGCAGCAGCGCAAAACGACGCACAAACACACTCGGTGACACAGCCACCCAGCTCGTCTGCCCCGACCCAGCCAGCCACCAGAGACCACACGACCGCTCGGACAAGCGACGTGACGAGACCGGCGGGGGGCGAGGACGCCGTCAAGCAGATGTACCAGACCATTCAGCTCGCATTCAGCACCACTACGGAGCAAAGGTCAGACCTAGAGCGCCTATTGTTCACTATGATAACCATGATGTTCAACCTAATGATGCCAAACAAAACTTAAAACTAAATAAAGCATGTACAATTGTTTCATTGCGTACCACCTAACTGTTGCTTCTCACTCCGCTCAACTTAAACAATACTTAAGCCGATAGGCAAATTTACCCGATATAGTATGCGTTCAAGAAACCTTTTTCAAAATAAGCTCAAAATTGAGAATACCTGGTTATAGCATGAAATATACTTGCCGAGACAATGAACGGGGCGGAGGGGATGCAAATTTTGTTCGCGATGGCATTGTATAAGGGAAGCGGCACCGCCTGACGTTGAAGGGATTACCATAAAAATTAAGATATATAACAAGAATATTGTCAGAAGTCACCCTTTTTATCTTTATACGTTTCATATCTTTTTATTTAGTCTCGTTGTGGATTGTTATCCCAGGTCGTAAAAGAGGTTCAACTGCGTAGTTTTAGTGAAGACAGCTCTAGACAAGTTGCATACAATTATTTACATTATAATATAGCCAAGAATTAATAAAGGAAAGTATTACAACAGGAGTCTACAGATTTAGTAGAGTCTACAGTTATAGTTTCAACGTCACTCCTACTCGATTCAAGACCATAACTAAGCATTTTGATTAAACAAACCTGTGACTATAAAACGTTACAACAAAGTACAACACAGTAGCAGTTCTAACTAAAACAAGTTACACGAGGTCTACTTCTTAGTTACCACGTTACAACAGCATACCAACAGGGCACGACCTCAACGTGCAAAAGACAGGGTCCCAAATGCGAACAGGCTACAATGTCAATGAGCAATCGGAGGGAAGTGAACTTTATATCATACAAGCAGCCACTAACCGACTACATGTCCATTGAATATAGATAAGGTGTAAAGTTCAATAACAATGTTCATCCATGACATCTCCACCACAAAAAAAAAATTCCGCAAGAATATTGTTCACTTGACAATGATATCAAACATTCTATCATTCCTATTACAGAATAAACTTCGTATGACAAAGGCGACAAAGTCAAAAATGCTCAAAATTTAAACACAAAATAGTCACAACAGAAAAAGGCTTGGTGGAGTGGGGGTGGGGGTTGGGATGGGCGTGGGGGCTGCGGGGTCTTTTTCTTGCACCATTGCGAAGGCTTCATGGGGTCAATACGAGATGAATGATACGAGATGAATGCAAATTACAGCTGAGGTGTTTGGTATGCAGCTTTACTAAAGTCAAATTTTAAAAGCTGCACATCTATTTCTTATTTGCTATCGGGGGGCTCACCAGCAGCCAGCCCATCAGACATATGACACTGACAGAACACCTACCCAGGTATCGGTAATTAGTTACACAGGCCGGGCCAGTGATTCACAGAGGCACACTGTGTCGCTGGCTCGTTGATTTCTTATATTCAACAACGGCCTACATGAATTTTGTATCAAATCCTCTGTCAAAAATGGGGCAGCACGTGCTGCCCATTGCGCAGACCAGACCAGCCAGAGGGTTAAGTCAGGTTAGACGACTATTTGTAGCTACACGTTCCGCGCTGCGCTCGTTCTTTTCTTGGTTGTTATTTCTTCTGTGGAATAAGCCGTCGGCATCAAGTCTTTGCTAGCTGGAGTAAGGGTGTGTTTGATTTGATGCAGCTGTGTTCTGCAGTAACATTTGACTGGGGTATTCCGGCCATTATTAAGCGCTAACCAGCGCTTGCCGTGAGGGATTGGCAAAATCCCTGACAGCATGATTTTTTCGGCTACAGCGTTGACATTTTGCCTGATTATTTAACTTGTTGCAATGGCTGAAAATTCATTGGCAATCTGACCTTCGCCCATGAATTAAACATTGGACTAAAAGTCTAAACTGCTTGTAACCTAAATATTACTTTACAGAGGCACCGAGGAAGTGGAGAAGGCAATAGCTTTAACTTCCTTGGCTTATTGCTCGGTTATTTGCGATCATTGCCTTTCCAAAGTGTTTTTTTTTAATTGTGCAATTTTGCGCATATTTGGTTTCTTTCGTATCTAAAAAAAATATTGCAAGTGCAGGAAGTGGATTAACAGTGGCTGCATGTATTCACCCGCTCGACTGTTTTCTGCTGGCCATCCGGCATGCAATTAGCTCAGTAGTCCGACATGCACTTCAGTCTGCTAGTTCGGCATGCAGGCAGTTTCTGCTAGTTCCTCATGCATGCAATATACACCGTCAGCGAGCGATATATGTGGCATATATGGATGCATGCAAAACGCACTGGCCGTCCGGCATGCAATATAGGCTGGCCGTCTGGCATCCAAGCAATCTGGTAGTAGTCCGGCATGCAAGTGCTCTCTCCTGGCACTAGTAGTCCAGTAGCTAGTCCGGCATGCGATATATACTGCCGGTCTAGCATCACAACGAGTTCTTACGGTAATTCGGTCTGAGAGCGGGCTGCAACTGCGCGGGCCGTCCGGCAGAAGAAAAACGCTGGCCGTCCGGCAGACAAAACATCAACATCCACTTCGGCTGAAGTGGAAGATTTGCGAATCGGCGGCTGCAAATGCATGTGGGTACCGTCGTTTACCCTGCCGCACGCCGTCGCAAACTCGTTCGCCGAGCGAGTGAGAGATACTGCACGCAGATGCACAATGGCCTCCCCAGCCTGTCAGCCGTCCGGCAGGCCAGTACAAATGTAGCCTGGCTGCATGTATTCACCCGCTCGCTGTGTAGGTCCAACAACTCATTGCTTGGATGAGGCGGCGTGACTCGATGCTCGGCTGTCGATGGAAAAATGCTAACGCAAATGATAACTCTAAGCGATGGATGGATCACTCGGCTCGTAGGGAGGGAGGTAGTAGAGAGCGATATGAAGGAGCGTGGTAGAGATGGCATAAAAATGATGGCATAAAATCTAGAATTATGGGAGAATCTCATCGTGAACGTCTCATTGGAAATGTCCAATTTGCGCTATCATGGAAAAGTGGACGTAAAACGTAACTAATCATGATATAGGCCTGGCACAATTTGCTGGATGTAGCATGGATTAAGCAAGCCCACAGTGCCACACACACACACACACACACACGCACGCACGCACACACACACACACACACACACACTCGCCGTTAGTATCCGGATTCCCCGCCTAGGCAGGGGTAGGCCATTTGCAGCCATGGGCACAAGAACCTGCGTGCCCTGACGTACCCCATGGGGTGCATCGGGGACAACGTGCGAGGCCTTCCGGAGGAGGGAGGGACTATTAACCCAAAGTTAATATAGGTAAGGAGATGATGGATTTGGTACCAAAGTTACAAGGGGGTAAAAATTCTGTCTCTGCCTCCCCAGCCAACTCTCCTTTATCTCATCCAAACCTTGATCCCCCCAAACCTAGCGTCGTCTTAAAGACACTGGAGTGGGCACTGGTGCGGGCTCCGGTAACGCAATCACGTTATCGTCCCGATTAAGCAAGCAATTGTTTATTAAAAGTTAATTTTTAGGCAAATACCATGTGACTGCATTCAATGAATAAAATACATTGTACTGGTTCTGACTAATTTGCTGATCAGATTTTGCTTAATACCCTGACAAACGCAAACGTGTTGTGCTTGCTGGAAGTGTGACAGCATGCTTCTATATTCGCATATAGAATTGTAGATCCAGCTTGATCTACCGCGGACACAGTGTAAATGGCTCTGCGAGACTGCTACTGTCTGCAGCTGCTGCTGCCTTTTGGTTTCGATTCGCCAACTCACTGCTCACACTCTTCCGTATCCGCCGACATATAGTCAATGAAATAATCAGCAAATTTACAAGAATCGCCGACGTGTTGACTGCTTAATGAAAGTGTCATTGAGAATGTTTTTTAAAAATTATAGCCTATCTATTTTTTAAATAAATATTTTAGTTCTTTAAGTTTTTAAAACTCAAATCGCAAATAAAAATGCATATTGATAATTATACTAATCCTATTGCAAAATTTGTGGTTGTTTTTTGTTGTTGTTCTCAGTCATTTGATACGCTTTGAATCTTGTGTTGCTAGTACTAATGCCTCGGTGTCTGATGGAGGGTGAATGGGATGTCGTCAAGCTTGTGCCCTTTGCTCATCAAGTGGGGGGCCATTCAACAGTGTTGCGCTATGATGACAATACGATCTGCAAGGCTCTCATTGAGCGTGAGCATCAATTCTACAAAACAATGCCACAGGAAATGAAGAAGTTTACTCCACAATACAGAGGTCTGTGCTGCCCAAAAATTACTGCTGCTCTTTAAAATGCACTAGTTGTTGCTATTGTGTATTTTATGGCAGTTAAGCTATTTGGAGATCGGGGAGATGGACGTGTAGGAGGTGATGTGGCCCAAGATAGTGGAGGTGATGTAGGAGGGCAATATGAAGTTTGTGCTCCGGCTCATCCCCAGGTTTGGAGAATGGTGTGGCCCTTGCGGTGTCACCTGCGTGTATAGCTGCACTCCTATCCTGGAGACTGCATCCGGCTGGAGCGCTTCAGCCACATTCATGGCACCCTTGTACATCTGTCATAGCGTCTTGGCCGTCGGAGACAGCTGACTCACTAACGTATCATTCTACGGGCTGCAGGAGGATACGCTCCATGGGATCGGTGATCGTGATGTCCATGTCTGCTTAGGAGACTTTTTATTTTTTAATCACGATCTCAGTTGATTCGATCATAATAGAGACTCTCTTTTTCTTCAGCGTAATCTGAGGTTTCTTTCTAGCTTGTTTAGTCTACACGTGTATAGAATACTGCTTGATCATCAATGGAATAGCCAGCCTATCTTCTTAACCAACTATTTAATGGAGTTTAACAGCGTCATCTACTAAGTTGTTTCTTTTCTCACAGTAGTGTGAAATTGTGCAATTAAATGCTGATTACACTGCCGTAGCGTGCCGTTATAGATTGTCCTCATGATAGATAGCATTGTCTCGAGCTGCACCGTTGCGTTGCATTGTTGCATTGTTGCGTTGCATACACCTGCTATTGAGTCCGATATCGTTTGCTTAGCTTTATCTATATATATATTGATTTATTTCTGAACTCCATATTCACAACAGTTCTTGTTCAAGGAATTTACAGTGTCCTTTAAAACTATCAATTATTTCACTGGACCGATCTGAACCTTGCATGGCTGAATTGGTCTGTTTGCAGGAGTTATAGAGGTGTCCGTTCATACAGACTCGGATGGATACATCACTTTGGTAGCTCAGCCTTCAACACTACGGCGTAACTCGCTGACTGCATCATTGCCAAATTTCTGTGAACAGTTATTGGTGGAAGGTAAAGCGATTGAAGGCCATGAGCGCAGCGCCGTCTCAGACTCCTCGTCAGTCGTGAATGTGCCCAGCAACAATCAGCACAGGTGTAACATTTTATGCTGTAACCTACTGAAACACTACTGAAACATTACCGTACTCACTTCATGATTTTCTATATTTTGTTGTGATTTTTAATTATTTAAACAAAGCACTATTGAATGCACACTACAGACATGCTGGTTCTGCAGTCTGCTATTAGAATCTAGTAAGCCATTTGGCGATAATATCGATATCGTACCTATTGCGATTTTCTATGTTTTTTAGTCTTCATATCAAGTGAATTAAGAAATAGATATGCAGCTTTAAGAATTTGACAAAGGTATAGTTAGCTGCATACAGTGGCGGCACACGAATGGTGCTAGGGGGGGAAAATACCCTCCTTAAAATTTTAAGGGGGGCAGCCCCCCTCCTTGAATTTTGTTATTGCCCCCTTGATTGTTGGATTTGCTCCCCTTCAAGCTAGACTCTACAATGCCCCCCCTAAAAATAGGTCTCTGGCACCGTCTACCCCTCTAAAATGAAACCGCTTTTTTATACAGGAATTTGCTTCAGGGGGGATGTTGGAAACATCAGGGGACGTGTAGAAAAATCTCACGAAGCACGAATTTTTGTGTTTTACCCCCTGAGGGGGGGTGTCATCGTTTTGACACCCCTCCTTATGGAGGGTGTAAAAAAATTTCGTCATACTTAGTCACATCTTCCTGAAGGGATCAAAGCAGCGACGAAAATAGTTGCAAAGAAGACTGCAATGACACGTCATGACCACAGTAAAAGCACAAAATTTTATGAACTTGCATTAGTTGTATTTAAATCCCTTTTAAAAACCAACGCAAACCATTGAGAAAAAATTATCATGCTGATTGCAAATGAGAAAGGTAGGCCTATTTTGTGAAATGCGTTCTTATTAAATTATATAAATATAATAATTAAAGTCCACAAGAGAAGTTTACATCGAGCAGAAAACAACACATCCTCAAAAAACATTAATACACGAGAAAAGTTGACTTTTACAAATTCACAAGTCGAAATATGCAACAAAAGTTCAGAACAACAATAGTGAAAGCAAGAAGCATTCACAAAAAACATGATATCTACAACAAAAGTTAATTTTCACACAAACGTTGCAATCTAGGCGACATGGTGCTTAAGGAACCCGGACCTCTGTCGCTAAATGACGTAGCTTTGCCAGTAGGCCTATACATGTAAGTCTACTACAGATATATGCCAGATATTTCTATGAAATATACAGAGATTAACAATGAAGTATTGCTGATCAAATTTCAGCTGCAAATTGCACCAGAATGATATTCTGGTGCAATTGCAGTTGAATCTTGCTTGCTACTGTTATTAATATATACAATATGCACAATATTAGCTAACAATATTATTGTAAGCTAATATTGTGAACGCTTCGCTAATGTGTCACTCAAGCAAGGCTGTGCAACTGCTGATAGAGGACATTCTCAATTCATACCGTCAATAACCTTGTCATCAGCCATTCAATAAACACTTAGGCTACTATTAAATTTGGTTGCAGATGCAAGATATATTTAACAAGCATCTCATTAAGAAAACCAATGCATTCCAGAGCACAAAATTTTGCAGCGAAAGTGTTGGCTGGTCGAATGTATGTTGAACAAATTGCATCCAGTCCCTATCCGAGAATGCTAAAAGTTCAGTTATGATAGACAACGGTATCAGCTCTTGGTTCAAGGCAACAACTGGAGCTAGACAGGAATCAAGGTCTTCGCCAGGTCAATTCAACCTGTTTCTCGGACAGATAATGAGGCCTTAGATCATTCCAAGGATCGATATCCATCAATGGCCGAAAAATCTCCAACCTTAGCTTTGCCGATGACATTGATCTCATGACTGGAACAAGAAAGGAACTTATAGAATTGACATAATTGATGGACAAAATGTGTTCACTGTTCAGCCTATGGAATAGAAATCAGTTCAGAAAAAAGTAATGATCAGAGGGAAAGCACTGGAATGGATTCTTTCAGATATGTAGGATCCATCATCACAAAGGACGGAAGGTCAATTGTTGCCATAAAGACACGACATAAAGAATAGCTATCGCAACAAGTGCACTAGCTAAACTGAAGCCTATATTTGACAATAAAAATACTAAGACAAAAATACGGCGGATGATATCGATCATTATGTCGACCGCACTGTACGGCTGACTGTACGGCTGTGAAACATGGACACTGCTGCAGAAACTGAAAAAAAACTTCAAGCTTTTGAATTCTAATGTCTGCGATGCAGGCCAATCTGGCCCACTTTAACCACTGGGCTTATGGTCCCTTTGAGCATTGATAGACGTTATCGGTGACCTGTGTGTGTGTATGCTTAATGGTACGCCTGTGGGTGTCTGACGCCAGGTTCCGCATGCGTCACAGTGGCAGTGTGGAGATCGAGGGTCTGAGTCGCAGTCTGTCCGACCTCGAGCTGCGTGACGGGACACACGACGTCTACGCGACGAAGCACAACACGTGGAGTCTGCGCTGCCACAAACAGCTGCTCGCCAAGATGAAGACCGCTGAACAAGATCAATATTCTAACAGCATCCTTTTACTAACATCTGTCTACTCAAATTCTGGATTTTCGTATATTCAGCTTCATCTTGGCACAGGTGATCTAAGGTTGTTAGCCCTGAAATAATCATCCATTATGGTGGAGTGCAGCAGAGAAGTTGAAGTTGAAGAAGTTCTCCTAGATGGGAGCAGGTCGTTTTCCATGCTCCTAGATGCGAGCAGGTCGTTTTCCATGCTCGCCTATACTTGAAAGTAATCTGTGAACCCAACTGACCACACAGCGCAACTTTTGCTGAGAGTCTTGACTACCGACTACCAGTGCTCGCTTACTTCTTATCTTAGGGTGGGCAACAGCCCTGGCGCGGGTAGTTGGAGAGTGGGTTCAAAAATAAAGAGGGGATCCAACAAATTCCACCGCTCAGAATGTGCTGTAATCAATTGTGCAGCAAGTTCCTTTGCACTGAGAAAATAGATGACTCGAGAAGGGTGACTCGTGAATATGAAGAAGGGTGACTCATGAATATATCTAGACGTGATGAAATAAAATCATGATGGAAAATTCGAAATACGTGAAGGCTTGATTTATAGATGATTAGGCACAGGCAAACGCATAATTTTTATTTCACCGGGGCAGTTTTTAGGGAAGCCAGAGGTATGATCTGGGAAGAAGGCTAAGCCTTCCTTGTAGTCGCCCTGGTTGAAATTGTTTGGAACTAAAAATAGACGTTTTGACAGCATTTATTTTTGAAACCAAACCAAATCAATTTTTATCCTTGAACATTGGGGCTGCGTGTAGCTTTAGTTTTTCCTATCTGAATTGTGTACAAGGTGGGCAAGTCAGTTTGATTTGTGAAATCGCTGAAAATTAGTAAATAGGTTAATATTGTTTGTAACATTCTGCTGAAACTTGCTATCACCTTGCCAAAATCAATGTGCATGTAAACCAATGTCAGCTGAAAAGCATGGATAAAAATTTTTAGGGGCAAAGGAGCATAGTTAAAAAAAGTTGGTTACCTCCATTGGGAGGGTCCCCTGCAACGGGAAGGACAGTTGGAGAATCAAATTTTCAAATGACGTTATCATAGGGGTCAGTTGTTACGTCGAGTGCTACTTATTTTTAAATCGTCATATAATGCAAAGATGACATCATGACGCAATCAGATCCTGAAAATTAGATCTCAGATCAAATTTCAACTCGCTACTTTTGATGGATATAATTTACATCTGGCATCATTCCTAGCTATTGCAGCCTTTAATCTGGAATATAGAGTTAAAATGGGAAAATTTATATTAAACAACCTTCATAGTTTAGAATCACCTTTTTTGTAGTCAAATCTCTTAGTGTCAATATTTTACACAAGTTTAGATGTTGCACCTTGATGAGGACTGCTGGAGCCGGGCTTTTATGGCCGGATGCCCTTCCTGATGCCAATCAAGTAAATAATTTTCTGGCACGGGGTTAGTAGCTAGCGACACATACTTGTATGCTTAACAGCCTTGACAGGGTCTGTAACACATGGTCTCTTAGGTGAGGCGTGAGGACTTGAACCTACGTCCTCTGGACTCTCAGTCTGATGCTTTAACCACTATACCAGCGCACACCCTTCATGTTTGTAGAAACTAGTGTCAACTTAGCGAGCGAAATAAATTTTTTCAGGCTTCTATGTTAAATACGTTCTCTGATGCAACTCTAATGGAAAACTCCCCGTTGCTCCAAACTTTGGGGGAGAATTCAAAAATTTGTAAAGACTGAATAATATAGAGTTAGAATAGGAAATATAGCCAAGCTTGGGGGGATTTTGAATCTTTTCTGGCTCTCCGCGATTTCCGCGATCTCACACCTTAGCGTGAGCACTGTTGAGCATCAACGTGTTTTGTTTGTTTGTACATTGTGAATGTTTTAATATATCTTAGCAAATAGTCTACTATGCTGATATATTGAAGACTTTTTTGGTACAGCAGAACTTCTGCAAAAAAATGCGCATTTATTGAGAACACCGCGAGCTTCAGTAGGCTGCTGTTGCACAGGTACTGCTGACCATCGTTATGTTAGTCCAATGTCGATTGGCGAGCCCTAACATTGCTCGCATTAGAGTTCATACTGTTGGAGAACCTGACGTGCAGCTTTGAGCTGCCGTGCGTACTCGACCTCAAGATGGGCACGCGGCAGCACGGCGACGACGCGCCACCGGAGAAGAAGCAAAGTCAGATGAACAAGTGTCACCTGAGCACCTCCTGGAACCTGGGCATACGCATCTGCGGCATGCAGGTAGCATGTCTGTAGTGTGCTGGCACTCTGCTTCACATGTAGCATACTGGTACTCTGCTCCACATGTAGCATGCTAGGATTCTGTTGAATCTGTAGCGTACTGAAACTCTGCTATACCGGTGGCATGTTGGTACTCTATTCTATCTGTAGCATACGGATACTCTCTCCTATGTGTAATCAGTTCTATCTGTCGCATTTGTTTTCAGTTCTATATCTGTCTTGTTTGTATTCAGTTCCATCTTTAGAATGTAGGGTGCTCTATATTGTTTATAGCACGCGGTCACTCAACTGTAACATGTCATCTGTAACATGTAGATACTCTGTGCTATCTGTGCAGCATACTGAGGCTATGTTCTCTGTAGCATACTGAGACTATCCTATCGTTAAAACACTGGTACTCTGTCCTATCTGTAGCATACTGAAACCGGCCTATCTGTAAGACATTATTACTCTGTCCTACCTGTAGAATACTGAGTCTGCCCCATTTGTGAGAGACCTATCTTTAGTATAAAACTATGTGCTAACTGTAAGATAGTGATATTCTCTTCTATTTGTAGCATGTAGGTGCGTTGTGCTATCTGTAGCATGCTGGTGCTCTGTCGTATCTGTAGCACATTGATAGTTCAGCTAGGCCGCATGACTAGCAAGCTATTAGTTCAAGCTGTGTTGTAACGGACATTTATAGCTTAGCAACATAGTAAGTTTGTTTCTCTCACCCGCAGTGTGTCTGTTAATTTCAGACAAAATTTTGCACATTTCATTTCTACTGTGTTTGCCAATGAGAAGAACAGCTAGAAGCGGAAGTTGGATTGTAAAAATCAAATTATAAATTATTGAAATAAAATTAGTTAGCGTGACCAGATAAAATCTGCACAGCATGTTGATTTACTGCATCTGAGGGTCAAAACTATTTCTATTGATGATGACCCATTTTTAATTAATGTAATTGCAGAACTGGGGTGTGGGGCGGCGGAGGAGGAAGTGTAAGCCTTTGCCCCTTACTGTAGCCTACTCAGTATTTTCACGCGATTTAAAAAATCTAGGCCTATAATTATGAGCCTTTGCCGCTGTTGTAGGCCTAGGCCTACTGCACGTCGCCTTAGCGTTAAACCTTCCTTCGTATTCAGTGTTGAATTGTATGATCAATTTTAGGCGTGCAAACCGTTAACGTACTACGTTTAAGGTTGCTGAGATATGTAGCCTAGAAGCGGTGCTTTGCCCAACGTGTTACAGTAGACCTTTTTAATTCACTGTAGGCATATTGATTTTTTTTCAACTGATTACGTGGCAGACCGTTCAGTTAGTATATAATCGCTAGAGGAGCTCTCATGCTATACATCTTGATGTAAAACTTTGGACCACCGGAAGTTGTGTTAGGCCTCGTGGCTAGACCAGTTGATCACGATTTTAGAGTTTTTTTTTTATGACAACAACAAACGTGATTGGGGGATTGGCATACTGTCGTTATCCAGCACAGCATTGTTTATAATAAAAACGGAACGGGAAGTGTCTAGTCACTGTATATCTCAATGTGCACCCCGATTAATTAGTGGCTTTTGGAGGCATTCTTAAATTTTGCACATTTTTCTTCCCAAAAATTCTTCCCACTCTCTGAAAATTCGGCATTGAACTGGCCAAAAAAAATTTTGGACTGGTACAAAAATAAAGTGCCCTATTGCTGAAACAAATGCGTATCTTCAAATTAATTTTAAGGAAAAATACCTTTGTCCTTACCGTCCCTCCCTGACCCTATTCTTGACTTCATTCGAAGGGGAAAATATGCTTTGTCACACTAAAATAGTGAAAACATGGTTTTTATTGCCAATGAAACAATATTGTCTTTTTTCCCCACTACCAATAGGCATTTTTCATTGAAATTAGTGGCAGCACTGGCTACATTGGCAGATAAGGCCAAGTATAATGGCGGCTCGCACTACTGATCTAAGGCATCAACACTGGCTAACCTTTAACACAGGGGAGCAAGGGCTTGTGGCAGACGATGCAGACGCACGCTGATTGGGCGTAGTGTTTGTCCCTAGCGCCTAACTTACAGTGCATAATTTATTTTCAAATTGACGATTAAATGATTGAAGATAAGCATATTTCAACGGATTGAGATAAAAAAATTAATGAAACTAGTCTATTATTTAAATGTATAGCATAGTTCACATTTATCCATTTTAAAATTGGATAATTTGATCGAAAAGTTCATTGGCCTAAAATTATAATCTTTTTTAAAACAGCTTTTGCAAGCTGTGTTAAAGAAGAGTACACAGGTAAATTTTGAACTGGTCACGCCAGATGACGTCTACAGCCAGCCTTTTTTGCAAAAGATTATGATTGTATATGTCATGATTGATTGAATGAGTCATTGATTGATTCAAATTAGTAGAAGTTGTAATATTTCTGTCTTCACCGCCGAGGCAGCTGGGACATCCCCAAACTAGTCATTTTCATTGATAGCAATGTAAAGGATTGGCTACGTTTTCCATCTTACAGTGTATTTTGCACTCGAGGAATGCGATTGGTGTGATGTCGCTGCAGGTATACCAAGCAAACACAGGCAAGTATATCTGTCACAACAAGTACTATGGTCGACGACTGACGGAGGCTGGTGTGGGTGACACATTGCATCAGTTCCTGCACAACGGCATCCGGCTACGTCTTGAACTGGTTCAGGCAATCATAGATCGCCTGCATCAACTGTTGATCATGCTGACCAATCAGAATACATTCCGATTCTACTCCAGTTCTCTGTTGATATTGTATGAAGGAGCACACTGGAACCGAGTTGAAGTTGAGTTGCAGCCAGAGGCTGGCGTCGACTGCAGCAGTGGCAGGTGGCGCCAGGTGGGCGGCATGTGTGCTGGAGCAGGGGCTGAAATGAAGGTAGCACCACCTCTTGATGACGATGCTGCTTGTTGCGACATTGACGACGATTTGAGCTTGAGGGGCGAGAATTGTTCAATGTACAGTTCTGTCAAAAGCCACAGTCGTGCAGTTCGTTCAAAGATTAGTGTCCGGATGATTGACTTTGCTCACGCAACACATCAGGGGTTTTTGCAGGACAAAACGTCCCATGTAGGGCCTGATCATGGTTATATCTTTGGTCTCAAAAATCTAATTAAGTTATTTCAAACGCTTTATGTCGATAATGCTTCTTCTCTTGCGACGCAGTGCAAGATGACAATCTAATCCACATTTTTGTTTACCGTCTTTTTTAAACTGCAGCACTACTAGTAACCTGCTTGATACTGATACTTCACGTATCTTTCATATCATAATAGATGCTATAATACTAGCATCTTAGTTCACTATGTTGCATTGTTTGATTTAGCCATTTTGCAATCCCTTTTCTATGCGTATTTGACGTTCATTAACTGGTAACGTCCTTTCAGCATTGATTGTGAGAGCGTGCATGAGCATCGTTTTGTGAAATTTAATCAGTTCAACAGTGCCGTCATATTTACTATGTAAAAAAAAGTGTTTTAAGTCCAGAATATCCTAATGGATTATGTTATTTGTACCTATGCAAAAATTATGAAATTTGCTCCCTCTGCAAGCGTAGGTTAACGTACCACTCCCTGCGTCTCCAGCACCTCCTTTTCTCTGTCCAGCAAATTTTCTTCATTCTCCTCAAAACACGCGTCTAAAGGCCGTCTATTCTTTTTATATCCTATTTTCAGAACATGTAAACCTGCGTGAAAACATGGATATTTACATATTTACATATTACACAACAAAAAAGGCGGTTAGTTAGTGTCCTCTTTTCTGAGCTCCCACGTCACGGCCGCGCATAGTGCCACCAGGCACCAACTACACAACAGCCTTCATAAAACCACACAACAGCCTTCACAATCTTCTTTGCTAATTTACTCAATAACCCAGTTTATTCTGTCGAATACCTTTTCAAAATCGATAAACATCTATAAGCTTTGTGAAATTCTGTTGAATGGCTTCAAAATTGTAAGCGTTGGAAGTTGACTGATATGATAATTTGCAGCAAAAATGCAACAAATTGGCGCTGCTATTGATAGCCCTATTGTTTTCTATGGCCAAATTGTGCACAATACAAATACAAATTGTGCACAATAACCATCAATTGATCACGTTTTAATCAAATTTAGTGTCATTCTGTGTAATAGTTCAGTTATGAACTACTGATATTGACTTGTCAGCGTCTTACTGAACAGTCATCATTTCAGTAAGACGCTGACAAGTCAATATCAGTAGTTCATAACTGAACACAAAAAATATGTGGCAAGAAAACAGTCGTCATTTTTCTTGCCACATATTTTTTGTGTTTGCAGGGTAACACGGGACGCTGCTAAATTTTTGCGATGTTTCTGAAGTCAGATTGTGAAAAGTAACGAACTCAACTATCATATTCGTCCATCAATTTTTTGGCCCACCCTGTATGTAGCTTCTAATTTTGCGAATATGACGTTTAGTTTGCTAACGTTCCTTCATTATTAGCCTGTCATTTAACTCAATCAGCATGTCGTTTCATTCGACAGAGGGCAGCCATGTTCTTATTCAATGCAATTAGCATGTAACAGTCAGTTCACCTTCAATTTCTGAGTGTCCAAGAACTTTTATTTCATCAATTCTCTTTCGCTATTCAATATTAAAACTCCTTTAATTACACACCGGGTTATTTCAAACTGGGTTTCAGTAACTCACTATTTCATTGAAGGTGTTTTAGTATTGAATTCAATAGTATTAGTTTTAAACGAAAAGGCGCCTCATGCAACCCGGTGCGCAAGGAATTTGCTTGCAGCCCAGAGCTCCGCGGGCGCCGTAGGCGACAGACAACCAACTAGTATTGTGGAAGACTCTTAATTTTGCACTTTTCGTTAACAAGTCGCTCGCATTTGAACCCGGTAAAATATTTGATCGAACTTTTCGTCTTAAAATTTTTGGTTTTAACGATGGTGGTGATTTTCAGAGCTGAAGTGTCCAGTAACAAAGATTACCAATTTACCAGTACTAGAGTCCTGCTTAGTGCTGACCTACCAATTCTGCACTGTACAAGTAATTAATGCATGTAATCATTGCAATGTAAACAATAAACACAACCAATGTTGTAACGTGTATAATTGACTAGTCACTAATTATGGAGACTAGCCGACTTTGTAAGTTAGCTTGAAGAAAATAATATCAGATGCATACTATAATGAAAAACTGTAAATTGCCATTACGTAATGGTCAGCTCGCATTTAATTAAACCTGGTGAAAATATTTTATCGATCTTTGCGTCTCTTCTCAGTTTTTGTCTTTATGATGGTTATGATTTTCAGGGTTAAAGCACATAGTGTCTACGATAATAGTGTCTAACGGCTATTTGCTCTACCTCGATTTGAGTGTGATTTAAGTGCAATTTGCAATTTACTGCTGGTCGCTCGACCTCGATTTGAAATTATGCTAAATTGCACAATACTCAAACTGGTGTTTAAGGTAATCTCTTCCGTCTCTTCAAAGTTTTTGTTTTTATGATGGTTATGATTTTCAGGATTAAAGCATATAGTGTCTATGATAATAATGTCTAACGGCTATTTGCTCTACCTCGATTTAAGTGCGATTTACCACTGGTTGCTCGACCTCGATTTGAATATATGCTAAATTGCACATTACTCAAACTTCAGTTTAAGCTAAACTGCAGTTTGAAATTTTTGGGTTGCTAGACAATTTTCCTCGGTTTAAGTGCAAATTAGCAAAGGCGCAAAAAAATTACTGAACCCTGTTCTTTATTAGGGTCCCGGAAGGCTATAATCGTGTTAATACGTATCAATAGTAGTGAATGTTCAATAATATAGTGAAAATTTGAATCCTCAAACCCAACTGACTTTTCGTTACTTTTCGTTATTTTGGCTGTTAAATCGCACTTAATTTGCAGAAATGTGCGATTTTTAAAATTAATTCGCAAGTTGCTCGAGTAGTAACGATAAATTCGCACATTAAATCGAGGTCGAGCAACAGAAATTTCGTTAAATCGGACTACGTCACTAAATCGCACTTAAATTGCACTCAAATCAAGGTGGAGCAACTAGCCGTTAGAGCGTTAATTTTTGTTTCGCTAATTTTTTTATGGCTAAACTCGGTTAGTATTCAATAAAAATATAAATGCTCATTGTGCTGGAATCTGCCGGTGCACGTCGCTAGACAACAAAACGTCCTTAAGTTGTAATTGTAAACACGGCCATTCGCTCCGGATGGGTAATTGATATTAACTTCTCGTTTTATCTCGTAAAAGGTCGACGGCCCTTGTCAGGTCCAGCCAACAACGCCGCAATTTCTCACGAAGGTGCCCCAGACGCCGCCCTCAATCCGAGGGCGTCCCCGCAGCTACCAGGACCGAAGATGGTGAAAGAGAAGTTGAATCAGATCCGGACGTACGACAAGGACGGGTTCCGTCTGCGAGCTGCGTGCGTCTGCGTGCGGGACGAGAGCGAGCAGGAGGTGAGGGGCGCGGGCCACACTATTAACTGCGCTACGCAAGTACTTTTTTGACGCTTAGCGTCTTGTGTGAACAATTAATTTGTGTCCGTGCGATATTTGAAAGTGTATTCAAAATGGCGGTTCTATACAATACATTGCCCTTTGTGGCTATAAATAATATATAGTATCATGTACTGTAGCCTGTAATTGTGGAGCATGACGAAATACCATAAAATTGTGACTGACAAGGGCTATTTGTAATTGGTTGTAATTTGTTATTAATTATTTATAGGGTGTCCGATCGATAAGTCAAAAAACCGACGCTTCAAAAAAATAATATAAACGATGTGTCAAAATCACAAATTTTAAGTCATCAATTGGCTCGTGGCGTCGAAATGAGTGCAGACTGCGAAGAGGACAGTAACACTCCTACCAATTTGAATTTTTATTATCTTTGATTGTTTGATAGCTAATTCTCAACCTATATCACATATTTCAAAATGTCAGTTGCGAATAGCTAGCTATATAAAACGTGCATTAATGTTAAGATTTTGCGTGTATTTGCCCGCATTGAGGTGAACTCCTCAATGATCTTATTTTAACAAGAACTTTTTAGAGATTTGGCACCTTAACTACTGGTACCTAAATAATGATTATAATTTACGGTTGCCTGGGTCGCCTAATGAATTTTAATGCAAGATTTTCAGTAGATATGCTTTAAATTTGTTGTAATGTGTGCAGTTCATGCTCATGAGCATTTTCACCTATTTGCAAGCTCTCAAATTACTCAGCACTAAATGTTATTCCTTTTAAGCCCCTGTATGTTGGACAGTTGGATAGCGCTTAATTACGAAAAAATGTCTATGTTCATCTCACAAATTGAGCAGGACGCAGTTGAGGATTTTGAAAGTTTGTGGCCTTTGCAGTCAAAATTATTGGCAACCACGGCGCAAGGCAATTGATAACCGAGAGACAGATCTATAAATAGGACAGGACCGTTGTGTCTAAAACCTACTCTCATGAATCGACCACAGCAAATTGATGATTCAATTGTTGCATCGAAACGATGTGCAGTAAGCCATAATTAAAATCAGATTGTGGAAATGCTACAAACATATAACCAATATGAAATCAAATTATTAATTGTTTAGAAAATATTGTAACACTTTTCAGGTTTGATTAATACTGGATTTAATAAATTTATGGATTTAATAAATTTAATAAATACTTTACAGTTGCAAAGTACTTTTCAGTTGCATTTGCTGACAGTTGGCTAACAGTGCTTATTTTTTTGTTGTGCGTATTTTTGTTGTTGTACTATCGGGAGTGGATCTTTTTTTCATACTAACATTGAACAACGATAACAAATGTTTTGCATGCTATTTTAGACACAACGACCATGGCACTTGCCTGCATAGCTGCTGATCAATGGTGTATATATGTATTTTGTACATTGTACAATGCTCCTGATGGTGTATGGACAATTAATTGTACATGGCTGCTGATTGTGTAAGACTAGTTATGGACTAGGACTATGGAGTAGTTACACACAGCTGCTGTCATCTGGCTATTGGTGTGTATGCAGCTGCTGATGGTGCATGTATAGTTTGTGTACAGCAGGTGATGGTGTATATGCTATGCACAGCTGCTGATGGTGGTGATGGTGCATATGCGTAAGTGCTAATGGTGTGCTATACTATACAACTGCTGATAGTGTGTGTGCAGCTGCTGATGGTGTGTGCATGCACAACTGCTGATGGCGTGTGCGCAGCTGCTGATGGTGTCGGCGAGCAGGAATCAGGAGCACTGGATTGTGCCGGGGGGAGGCCTGGAGCCGACTGAGGACCCTCGCGTGGCCGCAGTGAGGGAGGTGCATGAGGAGGCCGGCGTCAAGGGCAAGCTTGGCAGGTGCCTCGGAGTGTTTGAGGTAGAAAATACTGTACACATGGTGTCACATATAGACTGTACACGTTTCTGATGAGGTTTGGCCAAATGTATGTAATGTTCAGAATTTCATACTATAATTTAAATATTGTGCCATTGGCCCGAAGTTCAAAGGAAATTACAATGTAAAACCAAATAAGTGCATTTCATGAAGCTTTACCTTTACATCTGCATTGGCTAAAGTCATTCTACATTGGCCAAGATCACTAATAGAATTTCCTGAGAAAGAATGCGAGTGATTGTGAGAACATGAAGTAAGTTGTAGGTTAATGTTACGTAATTCAATATTCATTGAAAGTCTGTGGAACCATGTGTTCTGTGTAATCTTAACAGCATAACTTAACATGGCGAGTGTCTCGACGTGTGTATTAGATCAAGTGACTGAGATGGGTGCAAAGAAAGGAAAGTAGGGAGAACGCACTTGAATGAATAGGAAAGTTTGTTACCTTTGGGATATGATTAATACCAATGAAGGTGCAGAATCTGCCACGGTCATGAGGACAAGATGCACATGAGCAAAGTTTCGAGAACTATCACCAATTCTTACTTGAAAGTAGATATCGTTAAAACTTAAGGGAGAGTATACGAAGCGTGTGAAAGAAGCGCAATGATTTATGGTACCGTAGTGAGACATGGGCAATGCAGGCTGACCGGGAGGCAAGACTTTAGTGGACAGAGATAAGAATGGTGAGATAGATGAGTTGTGTGTGGATGAGTTGTGTGTCATTAAAAGAGAGGAAGTATAGTGCGAACCTGAGAGCTAGAATGGATTTGGAGGCAGTGGGGGAGGTGGTAAGAAACCGATTGAGATCGCTGGGGCATGAGAAAAGATCGGACTATTAGGTGGTGCAAAAATTTATGGACTATGAGGTAGATGGAAAAAGACGTACAGAGGAAGAACGGAAACGACGTGGTAAAGCGTGTTAGAGATGGATCATGGATATGATAGCTAATGGATTAAAACGTGAGGATGCGACGGCTAGATTCAAGTGAGGAGATAATAATTGTAGAAGAGATAATTTGACACATGTTCACAAAATAAGAAAATAGTTTATTTGGCTATATTTGCAACCCACAGCGGCCCATGCACTGGTCTGTCTTATTTTATTTATACTGTGAATGGGTAGGCGTATTGTTGTTTTCGTTCACTGGAAGAGAAAGCAAGTGGCAAGATGGCAAGAAGCGAAACTTTAACATGTGATTTGTAACGAAAGTAATGACTAAAATACTGAGAAACAAAAATGCTCAAACATCTAAATTATTGACACTATCACGAAAATGACGAACTAGAACTGGGTAATTCCACATCAAATCAACGCAAGGTCCGTACCTCACCATCTCCGATTTTCTTGAAATTTGATGAGCAGGTT